>ML780050.1:534417-546577 GCA_009831015.1 Picea engelmannii
ATTTGAAATGTCCATGATAGGAGAACTGTCATATTTTCTTGGCTTACAAGTAAAACAAAGCTCTGCAGGAATTTTTATTTCTCAAGAAAAATATTTGAAAGAGATGTTGAAGAAATTTCAGATGGAAGATTCCTCTACAGTTAACACACCTATGGTGGTTGGTTGCAAGTTGAGTAAAGATGATATCTCACCTGATGTTGATCAAAGAACATATCTCTCTATGATAGGCAGTCTTCTGTACATCACAGCATCACGTCCTGATATAATGCAAGCTGTTGGAATGGTAGGTCGTTTTCAGTCTTCTCCTAAACAAAGTCATTTGGTAGCTGTCAAAAGAATATTTAAATACTTGAAGGGAACAATGACTTATGGTTTGTGGTATCCTAGAAATTAGAATTTCTAGTTAACTGCTTATTCAGATGCAGACTGGGAAAACTGTGTTGATGAGAGAAAAAGCACCATTAGAGGAGAATTTTTTCTAGGTGATTCATTAGTTGCATGGCTTAGTAAGAAGCAAGGATACATTTCATTATCCACTACAGAGGCAGAATACATTGCTGCTGCTACCTGCTACACACAAATCTTATGGATGATACAAACTCTTGCAGATCTGAAGGTAACTTACACAGATCCTATTCCAATTCATTGTGATAACACCAGTGCCACTAGTGTCTCCAAGAATCATGTTCTTCATTCCAAGACCAAGCATATTCCAATAAAGTACCATTTTCTCAGAGAACAAGTTACAAACAGAATTGTTCAGCTGAATTATATTCCTTCCAGAGAACAAATGGCTGATATCTTTACTAAACCATTAGCAACGACCCCTTTTGGATATCTTCTTCAAAAGTTGGGTGTTATAATTTCTTGTGCTTAATCTTCTCACCTGGTAAGGGGGAGTACGTATTGAATATCTGGTGTATTTACAAAGATGCTTATAGTCAACAGGGGGAGTATGTTTTGCAACAAGATCAAGGGAAGAATGTTTCTTCTTTGACATTGATGTCAAAGGGGGAGAAAAGAGTTTGGGAGGAGAGTCAAGTCCGAATGTCTGAATGCATGCGGGTGCTTGTATTGCCATCAATGCCAAAGGGGGATATTGTTGGCAAATATTTAACAGACAACGAATGCTTGTCATTGATGGCAAGTACAACAATGAAGATGGCATGAGTACAGGAAGTTTGTAACAGACAGGAAAACAAAAGATAAGGTCAGGTTGATCAAATGATCGAAGGCAACGCAACCAGGAAAACATAATATAAGTTCAGGTTGATCGAATGATCGAAGGCAACGCAACCAGGAAAACATAAGATAAGTTCAGGTTGATTGAATGATCGAAGGCCCGTAAAGCTTGAGAAGCATTTATGATCGATCGAAGGCCCATAAATCTTGAGAAGCATTTCTGATCGTTGGATCCATTCAAAATTCATGAAAGAACGAGGGTCGTCAGATCTGAATGTAGACAAGAAGATATCTTTGAAGAGGAGGAAATATCTCAGGCGTTAGATTCAAGCGTAGGATCTGACCATCGTTGGATCCAGAAGAACCCACATGTCCTTTAAGGTACAAGGAGAAGCGGGCGTAATCACGATATGCGAAATCGTGATGCAATCTGAGCCGTCAGATTAAGATTTGATCAGGACCGTTGATTCCAGTCCTTGTCAGAGTTTCGGGGATCGAGACTTGGAAATGTCAAAGATTATTAACATCAGGAATCATGATATCGCGATATGCGAAATCACGATTTAATCTGAGCCATCAGATCAAGGTTTGATCTGGACCGTTGATCCCAGTCCATGTCGGAGTTTCGGGGATCGAGAGTTGGAGATGTCAAAGTTTCTTAACATCAGGAATCCCGATATCACGATATGCGAAATCGCGATTTAATCGCAGCCATTGAATCGAGATCAGATCTGGACCGTTGATCCGACCCCATGTCGGAGTTTTGTAAATCGAGACTTTGAAGTGACAAAAAACACTGGACATCAAGAATGTCGAAATCGCGATTTAATCACAACCGTTGAATAGAGATCAGATCTAGATCGTTGATCTAACTCCATATCAAAGTTTCATGAATCGCGACATGGAGAGGCAAAGAACCCAATGCAACAAGAATGCCGAAATCGCGATTCAATCGTAGCCATTGAATCAAGATTACATCTGGACCATTGAATCACAGGACATGTGGTAAGTGATCGAAATTTCGCTAACTTGGGGTCAACGGAGCATAGTGTCGAAAATCACGAAAGCACTTTTTGCATAGGCGCTTGATTATGACCATAGTCATATTGGGGAAGGAGCTAGTGCAGAAAAGTTCTGTATCGGAACTTCAGGGATCGTGAAATGAAGTATAGAGACACTCAGCACAGGATTGCTGAAATGCCAAAATACGATTTAAAGGCAATGTCAATAAAGTTCATCCAACGACGTAGATAAATTGGAATATGATCGGAAGGTTACTGTTCTCTCTCACAGTTAACCCCTCAGTTACGAATCTATTAGTGAAACGGATTCATGATTGCGAATCTGTTGGCATTTCAGTTGCTCAGACAGTTGTCTTCCTTTTTCCTAAGAAGATGGGAAGTTGAACCGCCATGAGTGTGTATAAAAGAAAAAGAGACAGACAACGTATGGTTGGTCGTTCTGTATGAGAAAATAATGAAACCGTAAGAAAAGGAAAAAGAGAGAATGCGCAGGAGGAGATTGAACATATGTGCAGTGTGAGATGAAACACAGAGAAAAATAACAGAACAAGTTGAAGAAGAGCAGAATGAGAGAACGAGTTGATGCAGAGCATACCTGTTGAACAGACAGAAGAAGAGAAGAGCAACATAACAGTGTGTAGAAGACCAGATTTATAGAACAAAGAAAGATTGGTAAGAACTGATTTATATGTAAAGTTGACTGTTTATTTATCCATTCATATTCTAGGGAGGTTGGGAGGTGCTCGGGAGGACTGTTTTCCTCATAGGTTCAAGTGAGAGCTTGAACACAGGAAGTTGTAGCTTCCATCCGGTTGCAGCCAGAGAAACCAGGGTGGCAAGGTGGTGCTAGGGAGAACAGGTGTTCTTTATTATACAGGTTGGAGCCTGTGTAACTGGAAGTTGTTTTTTCCATCCAGTTGGTGCTAGAACTTATAGGGAGTTGGTGCTTCCTTCTAGTGGGTGCTAGAGAAACCAGGGATTTGGTGCTTCCTTCTAGTGGGTGCTAGAGAAACCAAAGAGTTGGTGCTCTCAAACAAGTTGCATCTTGTAAAACAGAGGTAGCAGCCTCACATTGAGTTGGTGCTCAATTAATGATGATGTACAAAACTTAAAAGACTGCCTATCATTTCGAAGAAGAAGAGGTTTTCTCCCTTTATGGGTTTCCTCGTGAAAATCTGTCTCTGTGTATACCTTATGTGTGACTGATGCTTTTTACTTTTATTGTTCATATGCTATATAATGTTGATGATCACTTGAAGAAAGATTAATAATTTATTAATAGACTTATAATTGTTTAAGCTCAAAGACAAATGATTCACCCCCCCCTCTCAGTTGTATTAGTAATTTCAACAATAAGAGCCTTGAGGCCAAAAGCTATCTGGTACCCTGTTTGTGAAAATCAATCCCAAAGGATTGGTAATCCTTCTTTAAGATGTTTCATTATTGTTTCAGATACACAATTAATACTATGCAATGTATGATAGTTGAGTCACTTATGTGCATAGACAATTGATCTGGATACAAGAAGTTCAATGCCACCATGTATTCATTACATCAACTGTATTGATAGTGGATTCAAGAGTTAGGAATTACTTCTCATAAGATTTACCTTTCGACTGATAAATCCAACTAAATATCAGTAGTACATGAACACGGTTTTAATATCTTTGTAACTAACTGATTCAAAGGAATGGTTCAAAGTAAAGTTATGGTTATAACAAGTACTCTATTTTCATTAGTTTTTGGACAATAATTGGGATTCATGTTGTTAAATATAACCACATATACAGAGCATGAACATTGATCCTGTTAAAGTGAAACATTTCATCTTGGATCCTAGAAGGAGATTTGATGAAAAAATTAGTTATTAGTCTTTGTTTTTAGATTCTTTATCAGCTCTTGAGTAATTATTTTTTGTGAGAACACTTAAAAATCCATTTATTGAGAATTAGTATGAGAGAAAATTAGAGGACATGATCATGCATAAATCATAGATCTATGCATGACATGCAGAGCTATTGAATTATGCCCATACTTGTTATCAATCTTGTGGACAAAGTGAAGTTTTTCAAGACAGGGTTTGCTTGATGGTTTATTTTTATTTTTATAGATGATTGATTTGAAGTGTGGTTTACTTGTCCTTTAAGAAGATATAATATTATATACTTCCATCTTTTAACTGCACATACTATGTATACAACTCACAAGTTTATGAACCATCTTGACAAGTAAAAGGGGTTTATTATATCAATTAATTGACTTAACAAAGAGTATTGATAGGTCAATCAAGTGTTTGAGAATATATGATGGATGTGAGTTCACGTCCTTGGAATTTGGAAATTATTGCAAAGAAGCTGGTATTAAAGGGGAATGATCAATAATTTCAAGTTGCAACAAGAGTTGTGGGAAGAAGTGATCATTCTATATGGTAAATTAGTCACCATCAGTTGAAAAAGACTAAAAGATTCTAGAAGAGGTATGAACATGTCATCTTGTGATTACTCAAATGTGAAATTTTTGGTTATTATGCTTATGCTCTTATCAAAGTTCTAAGTAGGACCCATATCAAACAAGTAGATATTTGTTGGTTATGGTGATGATGTTAAGGGATACAAATTGTGCGATCCTATTACCCACATAATCATCACTAACAAAGATGTAGTGTTTGATGAATATCCTTTGATAAAATCAAACATAGTAAAAGATGAAAGGTACAAAGAATGGTTCGTAGCAGACGAGTATTTGGAAGGTATTGGTTTCCATGAAATTTTATCACTTGTTGTTAAGCTTGTTTCTATTCATGTTGTGTTAGCACTAGTTGTGTTACTTGATCTTCAATTACTGCAGCTAGATGTTAAAAAAAATTTACATGGATTTTTGGATAAATAGATGTATTTGGAACAACTAGAAAGGTTAGCTCAGGATCGCAACAAAAGATTTATTTTCAAACTCAGGGAATCATTGGATGGCCTAAAAGTACCCAGGTAATGGTACAAGATGTTTGATCCTTCCTTGGTGAGACAAAACTTATTAAGAAATGAATATAACCATTATTTATATTTTTGAAAGTTTGGAAAATGGTGGACATGTGCAAGCTAATGATGGTCTCTCATGCTGCATTAGTGGCAATGCAAACATGGAAAAACAACAATATGTTAAATTGGAGGGATGATTCAAGGCACTTTTACAATGAATTTGAATATGGTGTAAAAACATGAAACATAGGAAATTGAATTATGTTTATGAAAATATAACTTTTATTTATAGAAATTGTGAATAACTATGTGAAAATTGAGTTTTCTTAAGAGTGGTATGTTATTTTTCTAGCAAAATATGTAGAAATTTTAATACAAATTATGTATTGCTTGGATTCTCCTGATCTAACAATTATATGCCATTGTTAAATACAAAATATCTTCTACAAATATTCTTGCGGAATTTAAAACACAATCTCCAATTGCAATATCAAGAAGAAAGATCAATCACACATAACACAGATGTTTTTATCGGGAAAGCATAAAGCTAAAAACCCCACTATCATAAATTATGTTTATATCATGGATCATGAAAAAATATCATAAAAAAATATAATCCAAGAGCTCTCAGTACAATATACAATCGTCTCACACTGTCATACAAAAATTGGCAAATTCATGTGCCAATTTACTACTTCCAGACAACCTGCCTCCTCTGCGCAATCTCTACTATTGGAAATCCCTGCAATGAATGAATCCCCCTTGCCTAGGCTGTGCATTCCTCATTGGCACATCCAATGTGTGTGTGGTTGCATGAGTGCACTCACTAATGTCACAATTGATAGTCAAACTGTCCCTTTCACTTGTTATCTCAACTGTGTCTCCACTCGATCTGACACACATGTAGTTAAAAGTGGTAAATCTTCAGTTGCATGTGAGATCACTGATTGTGAATTAATTAATAATTAATTCACTATCTCTCACTAGTGTAAGTTCAGTTACAACTAATACAAACGAGCTTAACTCACTTAACTGAGATAAACTACTTTACAACTCACATAACTACACCTCCAACTCTGTTACAACTTCAAATCACTCAGTGACAACTAATTTGACTTGCATTTCCCACCAGTCAACCTTTGAACTTGAATTTCCTATAGCTATTTGATTTGCCAATTCAGTTAACTATTTCAAGTGATTATGAGATAACAGATTAATATTTATTGTCCAATTTATTTAAGGGAAAAATAAATTAGACACACATTTCTTGTTGACTTTTCAACACTCCCTCTCAACAAGAAAGGGATTATCCTTCACCCCGATCCTGTCTCTATGGTATTCAAATTTTCTCATGGTGAGCGCCTTCGTCAGAATGTATGCATCCTGATATTCCGTAGGAATGTACTAAAGCAACATGATCTTCCACTGCACACAATCTCTAAGATGATGATACCATATATCTATATGCTTAGATCTATCATGAAACATAGGATTAATCGAGAGTTTAATGGAACTCTGAATATCACAATGAATCACTGTCAGATATAAATGAGAACCAAACAGACCAACCAAGATCTTTCTCATCCAGATAGCCTCACATGCATCTTGACGCACTGCCATGTATTTCTCTTCCGTTGACCTGAGTGCCACGGATCTCTGCTTCCTTCTGTACCAAGAAAGAGTTGTATATCTAATACTAAATATCCCCCCTGATGTTCTCTTTCCATCAGTTGGGCTGCCTTCCCAATTTGCATCAGTGAAGCCATGCAACTTCACCTCATCCATCTATTTGTACCATAATCCATACTCAGATGTGCCCCTCAGGTATTTCAGGATATGCTTACCCACCTTCCAAAAGAGCTTGGTAGGCTTAACCATCGCTTGACTCAGCTGGTTAACCGCATATAAAATGTTCGTTCTCATGTTCACTAGATACATTAGTGAACCCACTAACTGTCGATAGACAGTAGCATCCACTACCTCTTCAGAAGTAACATCCTCTTTCCTCCAGTTTCCTAGAAGAGGAGTATCCATGGGTTTGCAACCCTCCATGTGAAAATTACCCAGTATCTCCCTTGCATACTTGCCTTGAGACACAAAAAGTTTTCCATCTTGCTGCCATATTTCCAATCCAAGGAAATAATGAAGGAGGCCCATATCTTTCATCTTGAACTCCTTTGCAAGGTCATTCGTTCATGTGTGTATCAACTGCTCATCACCAGTCAGTATTAAATCATCAACATAAAGAACAATGATTAAAATCTTACCCTCCACCACAATTTGATATAGGTTTTCATCCGCTTCACATTTGATGAAGCCCAGTCCGGTGAAATAGTTGTCTATCCAAGTGTACCAAGCACGGGGTGCTTGCTTCAGCCCATAAAACACTCTCTTGAGTATGCACACATGTGAATCCCTATCAAAGGTCTCAAAACCTTCTGGCTGCTCAATATACACTTCTTCCTCAATGATCCTATTGTGAAACACATTTTTTACATCCATCTGATGAATGCGCCATCCCATCTGCACTGAGAGTGCAAAGATGGATATTATGGAAGAGTACCTTGCGACAGGTGCAAAGGTCTCATCATAATCTATCCCGTCGATCTCTGAGAAGCCCCGGGCCACAAACCTGGCCTTGTATTTCTCAACACTCCCATCAACAACTTGCTTTACCTTGTAGATCCATCTCGAACCTACCACTGATTTGTCAACCGGTCTTGGGACAATTTCCCATGCACTATTTTTGACAATGGATTCATACTCCTCCACCATTACATCTACCCAAATGGGATCCTACACTGCTTCCTCAAAGGAAGATGGCTCAGTCACAATACATTTTCTAATGAGAGTCATGTATCCAGTAAATCGATCGGGAGAATGTCTTTGTCTGTGATGTGAAGTACGGGCTCTTACATTTTGTGCAACATCTAGTCTAAATATATGAACTTTCGTGGTGCAATTTCTGCCATTTTTGATGGATGTCTCTGCATCAGTGGATTCCTCCACTCCATGAACCTCCTCATGTGGCTGATCCACATCTTGAGATTCATCTTTGGGAACCAACAGTTCCTCCTTTGCATGCAAGTATTGCTCCCTCTCAAGCAACAACCACATGGCTTTCCCCTCATCGAATTTTATATCCTATCGCATAACAATCATCTTACTGTTAGGAAAATACAGAGGATAATTATGGGGTGTTTCTGTGTACCCCAGAAATATCCCAACTTCAGCAGTCGGTTCCAGCTTCTTCTTGGTGTCCTTGGTCACATGCACATA
This sequence comes from Picea engelmannii, assembly GCA_009831015.1. Classification (NCBI taxonomy): domain Eukaryota; kingdom Viridiplantae; phylum Streptophyta; class Pinopsida; order Pinales; family Pinaceae; genus Picea; species Picea engelmannii. The sequence continues at coordinate 542,876 of ML780050.1, forward strand.
AACAAATGAGCCAAAAAGCTTAAAATGTGAAACATTAGGTTTCTTACCAGTGAAATCTTCTTCAGGTGTACTCATGCCAGTACTCTATGAGGACAACTGTTTTACACATAAACCGCAATGTTACATGATTCCGCCCACAAATGCATTGGTAGGCCCTGATCATGCAACATCGCTCATGCTGCACCCATGATCGTTCTATTTTTTCTCTCCACGACCCCATTTTGTTGTGGGTTATAAGGCGCTATGAGTTCTCTTTGAATTCCTTCTTTGCTGCAGAAGTCTTTGAATTCGTTAGAGATGTATTCTCCACCATTATCGCTCCTCAGAGCCTTCACTTTCTTCCCTGACTCTTTCTCCACCAATTATTTAAACTCATAGAACTTTGAGAATGTTTGATCCTTCTTCTGCATGAAGAAGATCTAACATTTACGAGAAAATTCATGAAAAAAAATAACATAATACTTATGTTTTACTATTGAAGCAACCTAGAATGGTCCACACATGTCTGTGTGAACTCTCTCCAGGATCACTGAAGCACAGTTCTCCTTTTCATAAAAGGTGGACTTTACATACTTCCCCATGGTGCAACCCTTTCACTGATCTAACTAAGAAAGGGTTCCCATTGGAAGCCCAGTAGATATTTGTTGCATGATTTTCAAGGCTCCGTGAAGAAGCTGGCCCAATCCCTTGTGTCATAATTCACCCTCATCTCAGCTCACCACATTTTCTTCCTTTCCCATCATGGCAGAAAAACCATCTACCTCCAGCTTGTAGAGATTCTTAACTCGAATCCCTATCCTCTTGACTTGACCCGTTGTTTTATGTCGCAGGAAAGCTTTTCCATCACTGAAAACAACATCATAGCCTTTGTCCTCCAACATTGTGACTAAGACCATGTTTTTCTTCAGACTTGGAACATTCATAACATATTTAAATTGAAATGGTTTACCTTACTCCCTCTGAAAGGTAATGGTACCAATGCCAGTCGCACTATATCGTCCATCGTCTCCCATCTCAATATGCATTTTGAGATCTTTCTCCTCCAAGTCACTGAAAATATTCGTATCTCCCATCATGTGGAAGGATGTGCCATATCCAAATACCACACCGATCCCAATGCACTTGATTCCATGCATGTGATCAAGGAGAAGTGAAGTTCAAATTTCTAGGCAAGGGCCTCACCAGCTGCAACTCCAACAACCTTCTTCTTCTTCTTCTTCTTCCGTGGACAATTAGTAGCGATATGCCCATGTTCGTGACAATACAAACACTTCACTTTGGACAAATCCAGCTTCTTTCCTTTAGAATCGGATTTTGAATGGAATTTATTCCCCTTCCCTTTCCTTACATTGGAAGCCAAAGTGAAATCCTCTTCATCATCATGTTTTTATGAAGAGCCATCTCTGGTGTTCCACCTGAACTCCTGTTGCACTAGATCCGACCATAGTCATTCCCAAACTGGAAATTTTTCCCTTCTATTGACAGAGTCTTGATAACTGTGCCAACTCTTAAGAAGTCCTAGGAGCACCAAGCTCACAAAATCATCATCAACTACTATTATTCCCACACTCCCCAACTGATCCCAACATTGGACAAACTCCATGAGATATTTTGGAATGGTGTCTCCCTTCTCCATCTTGATCTTCCTGAGTTTATCTTTGAGCGCCAATTTCCTATGGTCGTTGTTGTTTTGGAATAGATCCGTCAAATCCTTACACATTGCATATAGTGTGGCTTTCCCATGGAGTTTTGAGACAATGTGGTCTCGTACTCCCTCCAATAGTATCCTCCTCGCCTTTGCCACTTTCTTTTGCTATGCATCAAGATTTGTAGCATCTAGCTTAGGAACATCTTTGTCAATGAATTCCTTCAAGACATTGTCTTTGAGTACTGCCTCCATCCTGTCCTTCCAAGAAATGTAGTCCAAGTTTCCCTCGAGTGCATACTCTAACCTCAAGCCATTGAAATCCATTTCGATCTTGAATCAGTTGTAGCACCAAGAAAGTTTTTCTTCAAATTTGAATTCTATCTAGTCAAAAACTCAGCTTCTGCAATCTTCTCCGCTCTGGTACCATGTAGAAATTTAAATTCAAATTATGTATTGCCTAGATTCTCTTGATCTAACAATTATATGCCACTATTAAATACATAATCGCTTTTACAAATATTCTTCCGGAATTTAAAACACGATCGCCAATTGCAATATCAAGAAGAAAGATCAATCACACATAACACAGATGTTTTTAATGGGAAAACATAAAGCTAAAAACCCCACTATCATATATTATTTTTATACCATGGATCATGAAACAATCTCATACAAAACTCTAATCCAAGAGATCTCAGTACAATATACAATTGTCTCACACTGTCATACAAAAATTGACAAATTCATGTGCCAATTTACTGCTTCCAGATAGCCTGACTCCTCTGCACAATCCCTGCTAATGGAGATCCCTGCAATGAATGAATCCCCCTTGACTAGATTTTTCATTCCTCATTGGCACATCCAATGTGTGTGTGTTTGTATGAGTGCACTCACTAATGTCACAATTGATAGTCAAACTGTCCCTTTCACCTGTTATCTCAATTGGGTCTCCACTGGATCTGACATGCATGTAGTTAACAATGGTAAATCTTTAGTTGCATGTGAGATCATTGATTCTGAATTAATTAATAATGAATTCACTGATATCTCACTAGTGTAAGTTCAGTTACAACTAGTACAACTGATCTTAACTCAGTTAACCGAGTTAAACTACTTTACAACTCACATAACTACACCTCCAACTCTGTTACAACTTTGAATCACTCAGTTACAACTAATTCGAATTGCATGTCCCACCAGTCAACCTTTGAACTCGAATTTCCTATAGCTAACTGATTTGCCAATTCAGTTAACTATTTCAAGTGATTATGAGATAATAGATTATTATTTATTGTCCAATTTATTTAAGGGAAAAATAAATTAGACACATTTCTTGTTGAATTTTCAACAAAATATAAGGTATATGTCTCCGTTAGTGCAAGTGTTGAGTACCTTAACGATGGAATTTCCTTTCAAAAACTTGTATAATTCTAGATAACCCATTGTTCTAGTGCGGTGTATTTTTTCAAAAGTTTTAATATTAATTTTATATATTTTTTTAAATTATGAAAGTCAATATATCCTTGAAATTACAACACCTTCTGTTAGTGCAGGCTACGAGGTTCTTAACATTATCAAAAAAAATTCTATATTTTTTTTAGATTGTAGATATCAGAATCTTCTAGTGCATCGTATAACTCATATAACATAAATAAAAAAGATATGTATTGTAGGATTTTGATATATGAGAAGAAAAAAATAGATTAAAAATAGTAAACAATATTAATTAAAAAAAAACTATATATTTGGAATCTACATAGCCAACCCTATCTATGTTTGTAGTTGCATAAAAAACGGATTTTTGTAGCTTATAGGAAAATAATTTCAAACACAAAGATATAGAGAGACATTCATAATAATGGAGGTTTTTATCTATTTTCATACCAAACTACTAGGTTTGTCATCCCGAACATAAATCCAAGACAACCAAGTCAGCATACACATACGTTGGAGTTGTCATTCCCGCCCCAAAAAAATTGAATTATAAATAACATGCATGCACTCTAAGAACATGCACACATTCCTAAGAATGCACACACATTCCAGGAACATGC
>ML780050.1:559113-579082 GCA_009831015.1 Picea engelmannii
CCCTCTTTCTCTCTCTCTCTGTCCCACTCCCTCCCTCTCTCTCCCTCTCCCCCTCTGTAACATCACCTCTATCCATGCATTTTTATTTTTTTATTTTTTATAATAGCATAATTCCATGTTCTATTAAATTGTTCTTATTAATTTTATGGTGAGAATATGTAACATTTATCTTCACCATAATTTGTCTGTTATTACATCTAATGGTTATGGTGTTACCGTAACAAGTTAGAGACTCACTGACATCTTATGCTAAGGTTCAATTCTAACGCTAAACAATTGGCAAAAGCTTCTCTCAATTCAAGTATTGTAACTAATGTTCTTTTATCTTCAACACATCATCCCCTTTATTGTTCATTCTTTCCCATATATACATGATATGCATTTTATATTTAATCGTTAGAAATTACAAATATCATAGGATAAAACTCTCCATTTTCTTTATTAAATAAACTTCATGATTGTCATACCGCTCCTTATTTACAACTTATGTTTATTAATTCTATGGTTAATCATTGAACTCTTAACATATAAAAATTATATATTCATAAAAGATAAATTCCATGCTCCTTCCATAAGTATCATGAATTAGATTATATGATGGAATTCTTGATCCCCATCATATTATTAATTTATATAAATATAATTGTGTGAAACGAAATCCATGGTTCATAGCTCGTCCTTGTATTTCATGTCAACCTCATGCTTCGATTATATATATAACTTCTATCTTCATCCTAGTTTGTTTGTTATTACATCTAATGGTTATGGTGCTACCGTAACATGTTAGAGACTTACTGGCATCTTATGTGAAGGTTCAATTCTAACGCTAAACAATTGGCAGAGACTTATCTTAATTCAGGTATTGTAACTAATGTTCTTTTAACTTCAACACATTATCTCCTTTATTGTTCATTCTTTCTCATATATAGATGATAGGCATTTTATATTTAATCGTTAGAAGTTACAAGTATCATAGGATAAAACTCTCCATTTTCTTTATTAAATAAACTTCATGATTACCATACCACTCCTTATTTACAACTTATATTTATTAATTTCATGATTAATCATTAAACTCTTAACATATAAAAATTATATATTCATAAAAGATAAATTCCATGTTCCTTCCCTAAGTATCATCAATTAAAGTATATGATCAAATTCTTGATCCCATCATATTATTAATTTATATAAATATAGTTTTGTGAAACGAAATCCACGAGTCATAGCTCGTCCTTGTATTTCATGCCAACTTCATACTTCGATTATATATATATATATATATATATATATATATATATATACATTGCATTCAACCATTGTTATATCAAAACTTGATTACACATTACATCGAGAGTTATGATATTGGAGGACAGCGCAGATGGTAGACAAGCGCATCTTTCTCCAAGTGTTGGGAAGAGGTCTTGTGATCAAACAATGTCCGGGATGGATTTTGTAATACTGCTATGTAAAAACATTGTATACTGTTATATATAATCGAGAAACTGAAACATAGGATTTAGTTTCATGAGTTTAATTGTCTACATACTGATCCTACATTCACCATTATATGTTCTATGTAAGCTAATATTTCCTCTATCATAGACTATATAAATTTTAATAAATTTCCTTTTTAATATTGCAACTATGAGTTATTTTTCATTGTAATGATATGTATGTCAACATCCATTTGGGTCATCGTTTCTTTTCAAACCCCAAGCTAGGTTTGTCTACTTCTTTCCTCAAGGTAAAAAGATATGTTGTTTGTGGATAGCCTTGTTATTCAAGGATTTTAATCTTGTAACAACTCGGTGTGGCTTACATAACTAAATATGGTTTAATTCGTGTAGAACCGGTACTCATACTGAGTTTATCTAGTAATTTGATTAACCCTGCATTTATGGATTGTACACAACACGACTTTGCATGCATGCACAAAGGAGGATTTACTCCCACCGTACCCAATGAATGATTAAAGTTAAGGTAAGAAAAATTGTTTTTATCCTAGGTTATTTACAATGGGTTAAATGAGTTTTTACCGTTTCCTTTGCATGTTGGTTAATTTATTTAAATTGTGGTTAATTTATTGAAATTGTATTTTCCACAGGAAATACTTTCCTTTGGACGAGGATGACCCAAGGATATTTGTCTCAAAATCATACACATACTCGTTCTTAATACACTATGTATTAAATCTTTGTTTATGGTTGGTGCATGGTTGTTGAAACCCTGGGGCCTAACTTCAATGACTAATAGTACGAGGATGTGTGGATTCCTTATGACTTAACCTAGGTTAAATACCACCACGAAATTGGTATCGTGGACTCCAAGCTCAGTCTCAACCTTGCGAGGTCAAGTAATCTCGTACATCTTCTTGCAATGCAGATTCGTTAACTAGAACCAGGTTTTGAGTTTATACTTGTTTGTTGTACACTCCATACGGGTGGCCATGACCTGGTTATAATGAAAACTATTTATATTACTAACATTTTTTTTTGATTTAGCACTTTTCAATACTTTGGATTATCTCGAACCTAGGAATGGATTGCGGATTCCTCTGGTTATAGGCATATTTAATTTATTTCTCTTAAGCCAAGTGTTGATTTACTAAGGTTTCTTTGAAAATCAAAACCCTAACACATTCTTGAAAATAAACTATGAGTTATATTTATTTATAATAGATATAACCTTTGACTTCTTGTTACTCTAGTCATTTATAAAAAATACGGTGTTCACTATGTTTGTGTGATCGTTCTCCTTATTTCTTACAATGCCAAACAAGATCCCTAGTTAGAAGTACTATGTTTGTAACCTTTATATAAAATAGATTGAACTTTTTGATAAGTAAATGCACCATTAAAGTATTTTTATATTTAAAGAACTTTTGATCTTTTGCACAATAGATATTGGAAAAGAAATTAATGTCCAGAAAGTATGATATACAAGTATTTATAATTTTGTTATACTTTTATTGTACATTTTTTTTAAGAAAGTATGATATACAAGTATTTATAGTTTTGTTATACTTTTATTGTACATTTTTTTTTATCTTTTGCACAATAGATATTGGAAAAGAAATTAGTGTCTAGAAAGTATGATATATAGGTATTTATAGTTTATACAGGTACTTATAGTTTTGTTATATTTTTATTGTAAATTTTCATGAGTTCTCATTATAGTGTGTAAAATAATATCTTTGGCATGAATAATAGTCCATAGGTTATTCTATAATGAATTTATTTGCTCCTTACATTACTGATAAAAAGAAAACAAATTTCTTCAAAATATAACTTGCTACAGATGTATGAACTATTCTTGCTGCAACAAAAATAGTAATGAAAATATATACATAAAATATCTTTATCTAGTTATAGTCAGTGTTACAACTTTTATAATCATCCTTTATTGTATCTATACTTATTGATACAACAAAACCAATAAATAAAAGAATACAAAAATTGTCTTTTCTACTTATACCAGTAATAAAAAAAAATCTTTATAATGATTCTTTACTGTACTTATTCCATAGGGACTAAAAACTATATAACCCTTTCCAGAAAACTCAAAGTTTGACTCTTTACTAGAACCATCAAACTAAAATCCTCTTCACAAGTATTGTGTCCAACCTCCTTTATACTTGTTTCTTTTCTTATTTTACACCAAGAAAAGATAGCTTGCCTAGGTCTTTTTCCAAGTTAGCCTTGAATCCCTGACCCTGGGGAATATTCTTGGCCTAACTTTGTGCTAGATTGTTCCCTCATATCCCACATCTTTCGGAGTAGGTTTACACTTGTCCTCATGGACAATATTAACTCTAGTGGTTTTTATTCCTTTTCACTCTCCCATGGACTGGATTCTCTAATCAATTTGTTTCTAGTTAAATAATAAATTAAAAACAATATTTACTAAGTATTTTTCCAAACTTTCACAACATAACCATCAAAAATTAAAATGTTCAAATGTTTATAAATGGAGGGATATTGGATCCTCTTCCATCCTCTCCATATGCCATTCTCATGGATTCGTCCATTTCCCAAGTAGCCTCCTCAGGATTAAAGTGCCTCCACTACACTCTGGAACAAGAACCTAAGCGATGGCTCGGTTCCACTCTCATGTTGGTTCCACCTGGATCATATTCCAATTTACAATATGAGTTACATCGTGTACATACTTATTTAACAATGAAACATGAAACACATTGTGAGGTTTTAAATTCGCTGGTAGTGCAAGCTAACAGGCCACTGGCCCAACTCTAGAAAGCACTTGAAATGGACCACAATATCGTGGTGCCAGCTTGGTACTCTTTCCAAATTTTAGTGAATTGTTTCTGGGTTTGACTTTAAGATAAACGTGATCTCCTATATAGAATTATGCATATGTTCTTTTGAGGTCTGCAAAACTCTTTTGTATGTCTTATGTACTTTTCAAAATTTTCTTTACTTTCTAAACAAATGTTTCCATTTCCTGTAGCATATCTGGACCTAAAATGATTCTATCAACTGGGTTGTCCCAAGTAACAAGTTTTCAACACTTCCTTCCATACATCGCCTCAAAGGGACTCATCGTTATGGAAGTTAGATAACCATTATTATATGCAAACTCAATAAGATGAAGGCACTCTTCCCACTTTGTGGGGCAGTGCATCACATACATATGCAACATATACTCCACAATTCGGTTAGTCCTTTCGGTATGCCCTTCGGTTTGAGGATGATATGTGGTGCTAAAATTTAGTTGAGTATCCAAACCACTAAATAAAGCTTTTATAAATTCAAAGTGAATTTTATATCCCTGTTTGAAATGATAGTTTTTGGTAAACCATGTATTCTAAAGATTTCCTTCATGAATATTTCCACAATATTTATATCTTTGTGAGTTGATTTTGCTGGGATAAAGTGTGCAACTTTAGTGAGTTTGTCTATTACCACCATTATAGAATCATTTTTTTCTTAGTTGTAGGCAGTCCTATAATGAAATCTATGCTAATCACTTGCCATTTCCACTCAGGAATGGTTATTGGCTGCAACAATCCAGTTGGGTGATGATGCTTAGATTTAACTTGCTGACACTCCAGACACCTAATAATATATTCAACTACTTTTGTTTTTATCCATGACCACAAGTATTCCTTCTTTAAATTTGTTATAGTCTTTTGGTAACCTGGGTGACTTGAATAAAGTTTCTTATGTACTTCAACTAGTATCAAAATTTTCAATTCCGAATTATTCATAATATAAATTCTTCCTTTGTACTGTACTAGACTTTCTTGATTGAGCTGAATTTTGATTCTTCTTCAATTGATTTATTATTATGGAATTTTTCTTGTAATTTCCTACAAATTTCATCATTTTATGTTGCAGTTTTAATTCTTTGATTTAGATGAGTTTGTATGTTACTGCTGAAAATTGCATGTAGTTTTTTGTTGAGTGCATCTGCTATCTTGTTTTTCGTTTTCTTTAATATGTTTGATCTCAAAATCATACTAACTTAGGAATCCTAAGCATCTTTCCTATCTTGCATTCAAGTTTTGTTGATCGAAAAAGTACTTAAGGTTGATATTATCAATTTTTAACAAAAATATCCTTCCCAATAAGTAGTGTCACCACATTTTCAAAGCATGTACAATAACATTTAGTTCAAGATCATGTGTTTCATAGTTATTATAATGAGGTTTCAACTTTTGTGATTCATAAGAAACCACATAGTCATCTTGTAACAATACACCTAATAATCCCTCTAATGAAGCATTAGTATAGACCATAAATTCCTTATGTGGGTCTTCTATCTTCAAGATAGGTGCTATGATTAGCAATTTTTTTATCCTTTCAAATCTCTCTTGATATTTTCAGTCCATTTGAATCTGATTCCTTTTTTCTGCAAATAGGTTATTGGATAGGAAAGTTTTGAAAACCCTTCAATGAACCTACAATAATACTCTATGATTCTCAAGAAAGATCAGACATCTGACACATCCTTTGGCAATGGCCAATCCAGGATGGCCTTGACCTTTTCTGGGTCGACTGAAATCCCTTCTCCTAAAATCACATGTCCCAAATATTGTACTTTATCCTGATAAAATTCACATTTACTGAATCTTTCATACAATTGATGTTCGCTAAGTTTTTTCAAAACCATTCTTAGGTGTACTTCATGTTCCTCTTTGCTTTTTGAATAAATCAATATGTCATCTATGAACACGATTAAAATCTTGTCTAGATGTTTTCTCAACACAATGTTCATCAAACACATAAATGTAGTAGGTGTATTTGTTAAGCCAAAAGGTATTATAAATGTATTATTATTTAATCCTAACCTGAAGGTATCTTGACCGCAGATCTATCTTATAGAAAATTTTAGCTCCTCCGACTTGATAAAAAAGATCATCAATGTGGGGTAAAGGATACTTATTTTTTATTATCATCTTGTTAAGTTTCCTGTAGTCAATACACAATCTGAAGGTTCCATATTTCTTTTTGACAAACAATACTGGTGCTCCCCATGGATACACCTTGGGTCTGATATACTTCTTATCCATTAACTCTTGAATTTGCATCTTAGTTTTAGTCAATTCTGAGGTACTCATTCTATAAGGGTATTTAGACACCGGTGCAAATACGAGTATTAATTCTATGGTAAAATCTATGTCTTGTTTAGAAGGTAATTTTGGAATTTATTACACGAATACATCCTGAAACTCTTTCAATATTAGATCATCAATTAACAAGATTTTGTTCATTTTATCGACACTTTCAGATATATGTACATCATAAATCTCACAACATTTCCTTGCATTTATTTTTAATTGTAAGGAAAATATTTGTCTTACTAACACTCCTTATGGTATTCCTTTTACCATTCTACTTTTTCTAGAATCATATTTTTCAATTAAAAGTCTTTTCATGACAATTTACAACAATTGATTTTTTTTCCAGCCAATCCATGCCTATGAGTAAATCATAAGATCATAACGGTAAAATGTTTAGATCTACCTTAGTCTCAATTTCATCCATAATTATTGTAACATCTCTTACCAACTCAACAACTTTTCATTTCATTCATGTAGCTATTTGAACTAGACAAGATTTCTTCTGTTTGATTTTATCCAGTTTACAACTTTCTACTATCATAGGTGAAATATAACTTAGACTTGCACCAGGGTCTGTTAAAATGGATAGAAGTTTCTGATTAATTATACCTTTTATCTCCACCATGGAGGATTGATGGTAAACCTGTTGATTTTCCAAGGAAACAATGATCTTATGAATACTTTTAGCAATGTCATTTATTGTTGTTGCTACCTGAATCTTATGCACTGCTTGATTTCTATTTTTATTTAAAGGACGGTCTTGGTATAAGTGAGGTTATTTACAACCCAAACACTATAGAGGTGGCCTAACTGTCATGTTCACCAAATTTTTAGGTTTTTTACTGTTCTGAACTGATACACTTTGTTGTCCATTGAATCTATTTCTCCTAACTGGTGCACTATGTGATGGTTGTTGATGATGCTTAAATTGTTTCTTCTTAGGATCAAACTTGTACTTGTTTTTATTCTGCCATATTTTTGTATTTCCAAACCTCTATTTAAATTGAGTAAAACATAGTTTAACATGCCTTATTACTTCATCCATTGTCTTTGGATTAAGAAATTCAATTTTGTCTTTGTATGCTTAAGGAAAAAAACTCATGAACCTTTGAAAATTTTCCTTTTCCTCCCTAAGATAAGGTACATATCTCATTAGATTCACAAATTTAGTGACAAAATTTTCAATAGGAATCTATCCTAACTTAAGATCATGGAACTATGTAGCCCTTTCATTATAGTATCGTTCCATTAAATACTTTTTCTTAAAATATTTCTTGAATATTTTCCAATTCAGTTCCTTGTTCCTAATCTTGTTGAAATTTTTTGTCTCCTGCCACCAAATGGCAACTTTTCCATTCCACTGATACACAACTAATCTAGCCCTCAAGTTTCCTGGTTAATTGTATATTTGGAAGTATTTATTGATATTCAGAAGCCAAGCTTCTTCTCCCTCCTCAAACTCACCATCAAAATTGGGTTATCTATTTTTCTTAAATTCACCAAATAAATCTTCCTCATACCATTTCCTTTTCTTAGTTTTGGGAATACTCTTCTATAAAGTGTTGTTTTCAGAGTTATCCTCACCGCTTTCTTCATTTAATAGCTATGTTTTATCACTAATCATTGGATTCTATTTACGCTTATGTGACTCTTTATTGGAAAAGTCTTTTTTAGTATTGCTAGAAGTTTGTCCTATATTTCTGAATTGTTTCATACGAGTCATGTTTTTAAGTAGGATTTCATTCAACTTTTCTTGTTCTTTACTTTCTTTGAGTAACTTTTCATTATCTTCCTTTATTCTTTGCAATTCGAATTTTATGCTACACATGCTTTCCAATAGTCCTATAGAGTTATCTTGTGGTTGTTCACTATTTAGTTCCACATACATATTTGGACCACTTGGTGTTGATTTACCAGGTTCTTCAGCCATGACACTTTTTATTTGATTCCGATATCTGATATGTGAAAAGACATAATTATCGTCAATTTTGTTTTATTTTTAACAAGGGTTATATATATGTAAAAATTATATTTGTTTTGAGCCCATAAGACCTTAGTGTTTGAACCATGCTATAATGCCATTTGTAACATCACCTCAATCCAACAATTTTTTTTTTTAAAATTTGTACAATAACGTAATACCATGTTATGTTCAATTATTATTAGTAATTTTATTGTGAGAATATGTAACAATTATCTTTCTCATCATTTGTTTGTTATTACATCTAATGGTTATGGTGCTACCATAACAAGTTAGAGACTTATTGGCATATTATAATTTTCTTGACTTCTGGTTACCCTACTCATTTATAAAAAAAAATGTGTTCACTATGTTTGTGTTATCTTTCTCCGTATTTCTTATTTACAGAGAATCTTGGACTATACCAAACAAGATTCTCTGTTAGAAGTACTATGCTTATAGTATTGATATAAAATAGATTGTAATTTCAGTTTATAGGTAAATGCATCATTAAATTATTTTAATACTCAAAGACCTTTTAATCTTTTTTACAATAGATATTTGAAAATAAATCATTGTCTAGAAAGTATGATATACAAGTACTTATACGTATAAGTATGATATACAAGTACTTATACGTATAAGTATGATATACAAGTACTTGTATTTTTGTTGTATTTTTAATATACATTTTTATGATTTCTCGTTATCAGTATGTAAAAATAAATCTTTATGATGACTTTATTTTCTCCTTACATTACTCATAAAAAGAAATTAGATTTCTTAAAAAGATAACATGATACACATGTATGAACTATTCTTGCTACAACAAAACTAGTAATGAAAATATATAAAATGGTTGGCATACAAAATGTGTCAACCAAGTTAGTTGTTCCACTGTTAAAATTGAAATAAATATCCAAACAATTACCTGATGATCCAGGTGGATATTGATGGCCACCCACCTATTTCAACAGACTCCTCTTGACAATTTTTAGTTCAACACGTTCTTATGTAATTCTTTGTAATTGTGGTTTCTACACTTCTGGGGATATCTGAAGCCCTACAAAGCTTCCAGGTGGATATTGGCAGCTTCCCACCTAATACAACTGACTTATTTTGGAAGTTTTCATGTCAGTACATCTTTATGTACTTCTTGGGCCGTTTTGGGGCCTTAAACATTGTTTTTTTTTGTCTTCCCACAATCAGACTGTAGACAGAGTCACAATTTAATGACATAATCTGTAGTTATTGAAAATACCTTTCCAACGGGCTATTACATGCCTAAAATGGAGGTCATATGAAAAATTTACGACCCAGGGAAGTTGAGGTACCAACTTACCCATCGGGGCCCACATAACTTTTGGCATTTCATCTCCTAGGGTTAAGTTTTTGGATGTCTAGGGTTTTGGAATTCATAAGTAATTTTAAAAGGGCCTTTGGAGTCTCATTGTAATTATTCTTCTCAAACGGATGCGTGTAGCAGCCACATCTCTTCTCGGAGATAGCTACCACCATTCGATCAAGTTGTTTCAGTTCTATAGTTTTACAGTTTCAACCTATTTTACTTATTCAATAGAAGTTATTGTTCATTGGATATATGTTGTTGTTATCTGTATCTTTGAGTTATGGTATTCAATCTGTTATTCATTTCGTTCTACTCATAAATACGAATTAATGGTATCAGAGTGGTCTTCTCTTCATTTGTTTTTCTTTATGCATGTCCCAGACAATATCTAGGTTCAAGAAGCTGGGAATCGAACCAATCGAGCCTCTTCAAGATAGGTTGCACTGAACCCGACCAAAACTCAGGGGGGATGAAAAGAAATATGATGGAGAAGGAGATCCTTTTAAACTGTTTCTCGAGGAAGCCCTTACACGACAAAGGAATGAAATGATGGAAAAATTTGCACAGATCCTTCGGCGACTGCCCACATAACATGCATCTTCATCAAGCGGCCATGCAACCCCCTTAAAGGTACAAGTAAATTTTTATATTCCATTATTTGAAGGACTGATAGATGCAGATGTTATAGATAAATGGTTGAATCTGCTCGAAGGGTATTTTTTGGTCCACAATTTTTTTGATAGGGAAAATATTACTTTTGCACTCCTCAAGGTCATCCTGCATGTTAAGGATTGGTGGGATACTTACTCTGAGAAAAGGGTCATAGAGGAATCTGCAATAATAGTGGTGGCCCTCACATGGGATTCCTTCAGGGATGCCATTAAAGAATGGTACTAGCCTATTGGAAGCTACAAGGACCACTACACAAGATGGACCACCCTACGCCAGGAAATGGATCAGACAATACCATATTTCACCAATATGTTCCATACCCTGCACACCAAATTAGGTATCAAAGACTCTAAATGACATATGGTACTGAAATACTGTGGTTGTCTGCATAGATACATTCAAATAGAAATGGATTTTGTGGACATCACATCATTGGGTATGACTTATAGATATGTTGTCAAGATTGAGAATAAATTTGAGCATAAGAGGCGAGAGTTTGGATCTGCACACTCCTCACAGCCCAATCACGACAAAGGCAACCCCAACCCAAAAAAACAAGGGACAAAGCAAAGATGGCCACTCTGAGGAAAACCAGTCTAAGAAACAACAGAATAAGGGTAATGAGAATTCGAAAAAGGACACAGGAAAGTGGTGTGAATACCATAAAATACCTTGGCACAACACCGAAGAATGTCTCTCCAAGCAGTCACTAGTGGCTGAGCTGAAAACTCCAAGTTCGAGGAAGATTATGACTCCGAATAAAATCTAGAAGGAGGGAAGCAAATTATCGATGCCAAACCCAACACCATTGTCACTACCACCAAATTCTAGCCAAGCGAATCAGATGCGTCGGAGGAAGGGGAACACCTATTTCACTCATAGATGTAGGTAAAGGGGGATCTATTTCATTTCATTACCGATAGCGGGAGTCAGAAGAACATGATATCGACAGAGGTAATCAAGCAGGTGGAACTGTCGATGACACCGCACCCGAAGCCCTACACCATCAGATGGCTTCACCAAGGAAGAGATATTTTCGTCAGCCAATAATGTCATCTTTCCTATGACATCAAGCCTTTCAAAGATGAGGTATTGTGTGATATTTATCCCCTTTAATTTTGTGGTGTTATTTTAGGACAACCATATTTGTGGAAGTGACATGTTGTGTATGAGTCTAGATCCCGAAGTTTTATTATTACTTTGGGTAGACAATTGTACAGGATACCATAGGTAGCACCACCTACCGCTATTTCTTTAATATCTTCTAAGAAATGAAGTAAGGTCATTTCACAGACCAGAAATTTCATCTTCTTTGTGATTCGTGCTCATAGTAAGTAGAAGGTCGTCACCACATCCATGACCTCTACACAGAGCCTCTCTTTGCAGCATAATCAAGTGGATGGAATCGTGGAAGAGTACATATAAATCTTCTCCTCACCCATCAGGGTATTGATGCATTGCCAAGTCAAGCATCCAATTGATCTAATCCTCGATGCACTTTTTCCTAATGGACCAGTTTAACATCACTCGCTGAAGGAAAATGATGAAATCAAGCGTCAGATCCAAGAGATTATTCAAAAGGGGCACATCAGACCAAACTCCCCCCCTTACGGAAGCTCGATTGTACTGGTGAGGAAGAAAGATGGGACTTGGAAGCTCTGCATTGATTATATAGCATTAAACAAAATCACAGTCAGGAACCAGTAACCAATTCCCTGAATTGATGACCTTATTGACCAAATCAAGGGGGACAAATTCTTTAGCAAGATTGACCTAAATTCTGGCTACCACTAGGTTCCCATCAAACCGACTGATGTATAGAAGAAAAGTTTCAAATCTAAAAAAGGTCTCTTTGAATGGTTGGTCATACCCTTTGGTCTAACAAATGCACCAACAACTTCCATGAGGTTTATGGATGATTTATTGAGATCCTTCACTAACTCTTTTGTGGTGGTATATCTAGATGACATCCTCATCTTCAACATAACTTGGGAGGAGCACATGCAGTATATTCAATAGGTTTTGAGCACTCTACAACAACACAAGCTATATGCCAACTTGGAAAAATGATCCTTGTCATGAACAAGGTCCAATACTTGGGCTACATTGTTGATGAACATGGGGTACATGTGGATCCAACTAAGATCCAAGTCATCCATGACTGGCCAACCCTGACCACTAACCGAGCATGAGATCTTCTTGGGACTTGCCAAATTCTATCGACGTTTCATGTTGGGATTCTCCCA
The DNA here is from genome assembly GCA_009831015.1 of Picea engelmannii. Taxonomy (NCBI): domain Eukaryota; kingdom Viridiplantae; phylum Streptophyta; class Pinopsida; order Pinales; family Pinaceae; genus Picea; species Picea engelmannii. The sequence continues at coordinate 571,926 of ML780050.1, forward strand.
TATCACATGGGCCCTCAATCAAGTGACCAAGGGAGGTAGAAAGGTAAATTTCACGTGGGTAAAGGCACACCAACGAACATTTGATTATCTAAAGCATCACTTATGATCAACTACAATACTCTCCTTACCCGATTTGCAACAACCATTCGATATTGAGAATGATGCATCTGAATATGTTATAGGTGTAGTTCTCACTGAATACGGTCATCTGGTAGAATACCATAGCGAGACACTCTCAGATACTATCCAGGAATACCCCACCTATGACAAGGAAATGTATTCCATTGTACAAGATTTATGTCAATGGAAACATTACATTATGGGAAAGGATACAATCATTGGCATTGATCACAAGCCTTTGCATTTCATACAGACACATGGGAAGTTGCAGAATGAGCACCATTAGAATTGGTTCACTTACCTGCAACAGTTCCATCTCAACATCACGCATAAGACAGGGATCAAAAATTGTATCACTGACTGCCTCAGTCGACCTCCCGTGGATGTACTCACCACAGTGCTCTATTCCTATGGGAATGAGGCATCTAAGTGGCATCGACTTTATTAGGAAGATACAGACTTCGCCACCACCTATCAGCTCTTGGGTACATGCGCAAATGTCACCGATTTTCACATTCATGATGGACTGTTATGCCATCTGGGCCATCTCTGTGTTCCTGCAAGTGAGCATGCAAAGATGATTTGGGAGGCTCACTACAGTTGGATGACAAGAAATTTTGGCATGAAGAAAATTGTGGCCATTCTATAGAAACATTTTTATTGGCCAAAAATTTGACAGGACGTCAGCAAGTATATCAGATCTTGCACTACTTGTGCCATTTCCAAGCCAACCATCAAGAAGAAAGTCTTATACACCCCTCTTCCTACTCCTGAGAGGCCTTGGGAATCTGTCTCAATGGATTGCATGTTTTGCCTTTTGTCCACCAAGAAAGGAAATGATTGCGTATTTGTGGTGGTTGATTGGTTTTCGAAGATGACCATTCTCACATCATGCAAGAAGAGCATCACATCGAAAAACACTGCCAAGCTATTCTTCGAATGAGTGTGGGTCCATTTTGGGATACCACATACCATCATCTGTGATCGGGACAATAGGTTCCTCAACACATTTTGGTCGATTCTCTTGTGACTGTTTGACACCAAGCTCACGAAATCCACTGCCTTCCACCCTCAAACTGATAGCTAAACAAAGGTCATCAATCGAATGATTGTACACATCCTGGACATGTATAACCCTAAGCATCCACACACATGGGATGAGAGTCTTTACTATGTTCAACACAACTACAATAGGGCTCTCCATAGATCCACTGACCATAGCCCCTTTCAGGTGGGGCTGGGATTCCAACCCTTGGGTCCCATTGATGTTTCACTACCCCTTGCAACCACACATACAAATTCTTCCCATGTTTAGTATGAGGCCAAAAAAGCCACCATATTCATAGACCGGATTTGGCACATCCGCTAATAGGTCCATGAGATTTTGTAGAAAGCCAATGCTAAGTACAAGCAATGCTATGATCAACTACGAATACCGCAAAATTTTCAGGTGGGAGACAAGGTCTGGTTACATTTGCAAAAAGAACGCCTTACAGGGCCCCATCAGAAGCTTTGTCTACTTCGATATGTGCCTTACACTATCACCAAGGTTGTGGGTGACAATGCTTTTGAGCTCAACACTCCTCCCTTCCTTGGCTTGCACCCAATGTTCAATGTGGATCTCCTTCAACCATATTTTCCACCATTATTGGACACCTCAGAGATCACAGAACAGTTGAAACCAATAGAGCTCAAACCTGACTGCATGGAACGTGTATCCACTGATCATATAGTGGACAAACAGGTTAAGGGAACTTACCAATAGAGGATTCGACTTTATCGGGTTGTCAAGGAAGGGAAACTCCTGCACCAAGGAAAGTGGCTCACCTGGAGCCAAATTCAACAAAAATTTTCCGACATGATGGGGGCACTCAATGCAATAGATTCCATTTATTCCTAAGGGGGGAGGACTGATCCAAGTGGTTATTAGTGGCCACCCACCTATTCCAACTAGCTCATCTTGATAATATTTAGTTCAACACGTTTTTTTGTAATTGTGGGTTCTACACTTTCGGGGATTTCTGAAGCCCTACACAACTTCCAGGTGGATACCGGTGGCCGCCCACCTAATCCAACTGGCTTATTTTGGAATTTTTCATGTCAGTACATCTTTATGTACTTCTAGAGCCATTTTGGGGCCCTAAATAATGTTTCTTTGAGATTACCACGGTCAAACTGTAGACAAAGTCACAGTTTGACGGCATAATGTATATTTCTCTAAAATACATTTCCAATGGGCTATCACACACCTAAAATAGAGGTCGTATGAAAATTTTATGATCCTGGGAAGTTGAGGTACCAACTTACCCATCAAGGCCCGCATAATTTTTGGCATTTCATCTCCTAGGGTTATTTTTTTGGATGTCTAGAGTTTTGGAATTCATGAGTAATGTTAAAAGGTCCTCTAGAGCCTCACTATAATCATTCTACTCAGACGGATGCACGTAGCAGCCACATCTCTTCTCAGAGATAACTACTACCATTCGAGCAAGTTGTTTCAATTCTGCAGTTTTACAATTTCATCCTATTTTACTTATTCAATAGAAGTTATTGTTCACTGGATATGTGTTGTTGTTCTCCGTATCTCTGTGTTATGGTATTCAATCTGTTATTCATTTCATTCTGCTCATAAATCTGCATCACCTGAAGCACTATAAAAAAATTTCTAGTGAAGGTTATTTATTTTCAATGTTTGACAGTTGGCATAGCTCCACAACATTATCTAAATGGACTTCCTTAGCCAATAAAGATTTGCAGTCAACCTCTACCAATGGAATTTCCAAAAGTGTAGAAGGATGCTCTGTAGGAATATAAAAAATAGGAGGAATCACTACAGAACTAGTACAAATTATAGTATTGCCATGAAATCCTTGAGTCAAGAAATATTTGGATTTATCATCATCCTTATCTTTTACACACACGAGTACAACATTTTCTCGCATTTACCAATAATTTTATTTTTCTCGTAGTAGCAAGAGACAAGTTAGACTTCACATGATGGGCTCTTACAATATACTCAATCCCATCCTTTTCGAGATGGTACTTGTTATCCTCCCTATAAAATATAGCTTTCATGTCATACAAATAAATACTTCCGAAAACAATCCCACGAATATTAAGTGGTACAACATCTAACTCTACCTCATCGATGAAATTAGAGGTAATTGCAAATCTGAGTTTACATTGTTGAGATACATACAACTTAGCATATTCACATACCCATCCTAAAGGACATGGTTCTATATGAGGCTTAGTTTCAAGTCCCAATGTATTAACAATTTCTTTAGAAATAAGATTATCTTGTGAACCACTATCAAAGAGTGTATCAATATTTGTATGTTTTGAGATGACTCTAATATGAAATAACTCACTTCTTTTCTTTACATAAGGCGTTATTTCAACATTTAAAGAATGCGTATATTATAGATAATACTAGTAAAACTAGATATACCTTGTAGTCCTATGGCTATGATCTTGGTTTCATCACCTGAATTTGATCCAAGATCCTCTTGGGTTATAGTCGTAGTCTTCTTATTACCCTTTTTGTCTTTGAACCACTTTGGATTTAGTTATGGATAAAGTTTCCAACACTTGGCATCATCATGTCCTTTCTTTTTGCAATGTGAACATGAAGGATTCACATCTTCTATCTTCATTGTAGTTTTTCTTTTCTCACAGGTAATTTGGAATCAGTCTTTTCTAGTTTCCCTTTTTGAGATGGAGATGGAGGTGGAGAAGAAGAAGTAGAAGAAGGAGGAGTTTGAGGAGGATCACCATTGCTTTCTTTATTTTTCACCTGACTCAGGCCTTCTCCATTCTTTCTTCGTTCTCTGTATAACTCTTCCACCATGGCTTTCGTGTCCATAAAATATTTCTGAAATGATCTTTCAGACTCAGTGAGGTTTTCTTCCCCTTCAAGTACCACAACTTCTTGTTGGAATGCACGTCTTGTATCAGTCAAGGATTAAACTCTTAAAGCGATCATTTTCCATGCTTGAGCTTAAACCTGGTTAGCATTCAACACCAACATTCGCAAATACTTTATTAGTCTTTCTCTGATACCAACTTGATCTGAAATTGGAGCTTAAATTGACTTTGTTATGCTAATTGAAAATTTTCCCAACATTATTAATTAAATGGATTTAATAAAGTTTAATGAACAATTGAATTGATGAAAATGGAGAATAAAAATCAAATAAGAAGAGAAATAACAAGAATTTGTTAACAAATTTCACCCGTCATGGGCTACATCTTCGGGTCCGCTTCAACAGTGGCACCGATCCATTAAAATGATGATAAATGTACATCAAAATGGCCTTCTTACATAAAAAACGATGTTCAACCTACATAAATTCATCTTCAGAATTCTTCCAAGAAGAGATGAGAACTGCTAGAAACTTCCTTTGGTTATTTCCGCAATTAAAAAGGTTGAATGGATTTTATTCTCCATACAATATACTTCCTCCTCTCTTCAAAAGGAATCCGTTGCATGATAAAGTAAGGTTTGGGTGTATGGTCTAATGGTAAAGTTTTGGAGTTCAATAGAGGAGATCGTGGTTCAAATCCCATGAAATCTCCTCATACCATTTTACATGGAATAATGCATCCAAAATACCTTATTTGAACTCCACTTTATATGGAATATAATAATGAATATTGGGATATTATTTAGATATTATTCCACATATAATGTATGATTACCATAAATATATAACAATTTGTGCACCCACATATCCATGTGGATTTGACCACAAAAATCCCCGCCATCCAACTTTGCCACACAATACTCCATCGCCACATAGGAGGAGAGACTGGTTGTCACATAAGCTTTTTAGAAGGTCCATGTGGTAGCCTCTTGTTGTTCCATGTGATGCCACGTGACATTATTACATAGTCTTCTTAGTGCCATGTGTCGACTTGTCATCGAACCACGTGTCAACATGTCACCATGTTATGTGTCTGTGTTGAGTGTGCCACGTTTCAAACTCTGAGTGTGCTAGGTATCAATTTTGGTGTGCGTCACGTGTTAGTCTATGGGTGTGCCACATGTCAACCTCGTCCTTTGTTTTGCCTTCAACTTTTAAAGGCCATAACTTTTGCATATGGTGTATGTTTGAGTCGTTCAAGTTGCGTTGGAAATATCTTGACGAGCTCTTTGACATGAAGACCTTTTCATCAATTTTGAGACCATCAATTTTGGATCGGTTGTGGGAATCCTCTTGGATCAATTATAGTACAAAATTCCCATTCATGCTTAATAATATAACATAAAAATTGATAGTCATTAAAATAAAAGATCCACAATTTATGGTCTTAAGGGAATCACGCCTGCATTTAGAGGTAGGTTGTCATAATCCTTGGGGGTATCCTACCTAACACACAAATTTCCTCGAGAACTTTGTGGCTTCTCATTCTCACAATATATAATCACTTTCATTGCATTTGTGAATTACATTCATTGCATTAATTGGATTATAAAGTCCCTAGTAATGTTCCTTCAACTTCTATTTATTATAAATAGTGGTAACTAACTCTAGTTGGCATACTTCTATTTTCTTTAGGCTTAATTGGAGAAGTTAGAATTAAGGCTATGGAGTCACTATTAAACCTAAAAAAAACAATAACTTTTAGATAAAGATAATTTTAATTAGTGGAGGTCTCAAATCACTATGATCTTGACCTATGCATCCTTTCCCTACAAATGTGTTTTTTTTTTAATAATTATTTTTATTATTAAAACAAAAAACTTTTATTATGTGTTGTAATTCATTTGTAAACTAATTTTATTCTATTTTTTTTAAAACTTTCAATAAAAAAAATACTAAACAGCATCACTGGTCATTCCACTTATTCAAAATTATTTTAAAATTTTATTATCTTTTAAAAATAATTTTCACATATCACAAAATATATATATATATATATATATATATATATATAAATTAATTAATAAAAAATACTTCTTTATCATAACTGATATAATAAATAATACAAACATTAGTAATTAATGATTAAAAAAAAGACATTAATTAATTGCACGGCCAAATCCACATAAATAAATAAGTACAGGGCGAAAATCTGGAAGTCCGAAGACAAAAGCAGCTTTGTTTTTTACCAACGAACAAGAATATTTAGAATTTACAAAAGTACAGTATGTATAATAAACCTTAGGTCACTTTGTTTGTTTGTTGATGATATTGTAATAGGTGGTATATACATTGTAAGATATATTCTGACGTATATATTAAAGTGATCTGTCCCTGTATATATAGGGACATGCACAGCAAGCTAGTTAGTGCTCACCCCATACTCCGACTGTGTACGATGGAAAAGTAAGGGTTTCAAAGCCCGAACAACAATCGCAATGTCCTTCTCGACTCCCGCTCTAATTAGTATCCAAGGCCGATATCATCAAACTTCAAACAGCTATACTAACTCTGAAATTATATGTGAAGCAGGAGCTTTATTAGGGTGTTGAGGCCGAGGAGTTTTGGAGATCTTGGGGCGGTATCCTTCCTCCGATCCACACACCTGCCTTAATGGCAAAGTCGATGGTATTCACCACCGTCTGGCTGCGACACTTGGTGCCTCTGAACTGACCTTGTCCAGAACTAACGTAAGCGCTCAGGCAGTCCAGCAATTTCTGATTGCACTGGACGTTCAGGTAATTGCCAGTGCGCGTGATGCAATAGTCATGACTTTTGCAGCAGCTGTCCAACCCATCGCAGGGAGATTCTCCACTGCATCCAGTGTAAAACACTCCGCAGTATCGCCCATACCTTAGAATCGGGGCCTCTGCAATTAAAATACATCGATAATCACATTTACTTTTCAAGGAAAACTTTACTGTAAATGGAAGGAATAAAATGCTTCACATTCGTCGATGATATTATGATCCTTAAAACTTAACAACAATTTCACTAACGAAATGTCAGACTCCATGATTCATTCAAATCTCTCAAAAATTAAAAATAAAAAGAAAAAAAGAAAAAGCTGGTTGAAAATGGAAGAAATGCTTATTCACAAATGTAGATGAA
>ML780050.1:579651-603056 GCA_009831015.1 Picea engelmannii
TTTTTTTTTTATAAAATTGTATTGAAATCATCGGAATTGTAGGTTTGAATAGTGAATAAAATTGTTGGAATTGTAGATTTGAATAATGAATTTTATATAATTTAAATGTTTTTTAAAATTTTCAAAATACTAAATTTATTTATATATTAAAATATAATTTAAACCATAAAAATATAATGATTTCACCAAAATTTATTTATCTAAATCCAAAAGATATGTTGTTCAATATTTACATGGAAAGGCGTATACCTATTGATAATGGGCACAATTAATCACCTTTTAATCATAGTAACTAGCACAACCACAATTATTGTGGCTGATGAACGCCGAAAGGCATAATAATAAATCCTAATTAGGATTGGTTTTGCGTGTACATATAAATAAATCGTAATTAGGGTTTTGGGTGTACATATATCAAGCAGAATAAAGTCGTTTGTGTCGGGCATTCGGCATTCCCACAGCTCCCAATCGTCCAATGAAATCGGGCAGGGTTTTAATCTGGTTAAATCTCGCATCTAATTCAACCAGCGAGCATAGCCAACGCATTGAATCCAACAAGGAGTTCAAGCAACCAAAATGGCAACTAACATTAAGAATTTGAAGGCTTACCAGGTTGTGGGTGTACATATATCAAGCAGAATAAAGTCGTTGGTGTAAAAAAGTAATCACATAAAAGGATGTCTTTATAAATGAGCGGAAGTTAATTTATCAAAATCTCATTCATTGATTAGAGAGGACGACGAAGAATATGCCAACATCTTCAATTACCAACCCTAAGATTGAAATTTATGATTAAAAAGTGATTAATTGTGCCCATTGTCAATAGGTGTACCCTTTCTGCATAATGATTATTTTGTATAATCCTTTGTATTAAAAACTATGATTCCAATCATTTTATTATCATTTAATTTATGTTTTTGGAAATATCTGCTTCATCGTTTTGTTTTGGTCCACAGAACTTAGGTAAAGCAATTGCGTAAGGTCGGTCGAGCTTTTGATGGGAATATATATATGTTTCGTCATTTTATTGTTGATTTTTTTAATATATTATAATTTTTAATTTTTGATATTGATAGTAAAAGATATAGATATGTTTAATCAGAAGAGATTTGTTCTCACAAACACTTTAATGCAGATAGAAATTGTTAATTTATAAAATGTTTGTTTTTATATAAAAATTATTTTAAAATGGTATTGTTTAATTATTTTATGTTTTTTTTTTTTTTTTTAACTATATAAATTTATATAAAATATTTGTTTTGTTTAAAATCTAATTTTAAATGTAAAAATAAATTTAATATATTAGAAATTCCTTAGAACACTAAAATTATACAAAAATAATCACTCAAATACATTAATCTAACAATTTCTCATCTAATTTAAAACAAATATAAAAAAAATATGAAAAAAAACTAAAACCTAAAATATTTAAAGTACCATTTTAAAAATAACCATAATTAATTGCAATTATTTATATATTATCAAAACATTGATTATTCCAAAAGTTCTTAGAACCATGATGGAAGGAAGTGGGTGAAGCATTCGAAACATGATGGAAGAATGTGGGTGAAACACGAGGCATCGAAAATTGTTACAAGGATAAGACAACCAAATGATTTCGATAAAGTTCTCCCTTGCAAAAGAAGAAGAGTGTTTGGTGAGGGTTTGAATTTGACGGGCAAAATGCCCGTCATAGGCCATTTTGCCCGTTAAATACGGCTAATTTTTTTATGTTATTGTTTCTTAAAAATGGGTAGCCAAGTGGAAAGGGTGTGTTTTTGAAGTGCCTTAATTTTATAAGACGTCATTAATATATGTTTTTTTATGTTTATGATGGGCATAAATTTGATAGTAGGTCAACTTATATTTCCAAATCTAGAAATTTACAAGTTAGTGGTGGACTGGTTAATGCAGAAGTAAATATTTACCTACAGCCATCTTTGGAGTATGGAGCTTAACCATAACCATTGCCCAATTCAAAACTTAAAACCCTCCATTACCCAATTCGAAACTTGAAACCCTTGCAAGCAAGTTGCAGCTTTGTTTTCGTTTAAAAAGCTCCAACCTCCATGGTCACAAAGCTCTCCATTTTATGAAAATGGTAGTCGCTGTCTTTAAAGACTTTGCCATTATTTTATTTTTTTCAAAAGAATTATCAATAACCATCAGCTTCGTGGTAAAAATCTGCTCATATGTACCGTCTCGTGGATATCTCAGAATATTTTATAATAGAAAATCCCAATACTTCTTTTCACGGCATTTCTGTGGATTTTTTTGTTTCAAACTTATCAATTTAAATGATTCATTTATGGAATAGTGACAAGCCCACGAAATTCATACTTCTTTTCACGGCATTTCTGTGGATTTTTTTTTTCAAACTTATCAATTTAAATGATTCATTTATGGAATAGTGACAAGCCCACGAAATTCATACTTCTTTTCACGGCATTTCTGTGGATTTTTTTGTTTCAAACTTATCAATTTAAATGATTCATTTATGGAATAGTGACAAGCCCACGAAATTCACTTATTTGGGATGCTCTTGACGGGGACGGGGACGGGGACGGGGAGGGTAAGTGATGAAATTATTTTACGTTTATGTTAAAAATTCAATTTAAAGAATTATTTAATAAAGGTTTTTTGAGTTATTTAACACTATTATTTCATTGTATTTCACTCTGTTGGTTTTAGGGTTCATGTTTCTCTTCTCAAGACTAATTCAATGCCTATCATCTCATCTTTTCCGGATACAATTGTATCTTCATCATCTTCTTCCTCCCCTGCCTCCACACCTATTCTGCCTTATCCTCACTGCCTCTCTATTCTCTCACTCCTTTTGCTGGGACGTGCAATACCAGTGTTGCCAAAATACTAATAAATGTGGTCCCTNTTTTTTTTTTATAAAATTGTATTGAAATCATCGGAATTGTAGGTTTGAATAGTGAATAAAATTGTTGGAATTGTAGATTTGAATAATGAATTTTATATAATTTAAATGTTTTTTAAAATTTTCAAAATACTAAATTTATTTATATATTAAAATATAATTTAAACCATAAAAATATAATGATTTCACCAAAATTTATTTATCTAAATCCAAAAGATATGTTGTTCAATATTTACATGGAAAGGCGTATACCTATTGATAATGGGCACAATTAATCACCTTTTAATCATAGTAACTAGCACAACCACAATTATTGTGGCTGATGAACGCCGAAAGGCATAATAATAAATCCTAATTAGGATTGGTTTTGCGTGTACATATAAATAAATCGTAATTAGGGTTTTGGGTGTACATATATCAAGCAGAATAAAGTCGTTTGTGTCGGGCATTCGGCATTCCCACAGCTCCCAATCGTCCAATGAAATCGGGCAGGGTTTTAATCTGGTTAAATCTCGCATCTAATTCAACCAGCGAGCATAGCCAACGCATTGAATCCAACAAGGAGTTCAAGCAGCCAAAATGGCAACTAACATTAAGAATTTGAAGGCTTACCAGGTTGTGGGTGTACATATATCAAGCAGAATAAAGTCGTTGGTGTAAAAAAGTAATCACATAAACGGATGTCTTTATAAATGAGCGGAAGTTAATTTATCAAAATCTCATCCATTGATTAGAGAGGACGACGAAAAATATGCCAACATCTTCAATTACCAACCCTAAGATTGAAATTTATGATTAAAAAGTGATTAATTGTGCCCATTGTCAATAGGTGTACCCTTTCTGCGTAATGATTATTTTGTATAATCCTTTGTTTTAAAAACTGTGATTCCAATCATTTTATTATGATTTAATTTATGTTTTTGGAAATATCTGCTTCATCGTTTTGTTTTGGTCCACAGAACTTAGGTAAAGCAATTGCGTAAGGTCCCAATACTTCTTTTCACGGCATTTCTGTGGATTTTTTTGTTTCAAACTTATCAATTTAAATGATTCATTTATGGAATAGTGACAAGCCCACGAAATTCACTTATTTGGGATGCTCTTGACGGGGACGGGGAGGGTAAGTGATGAAATTATTTTACGTTTATGTTAAAAATTCAATTTAAAGAATTATTTAATAAAGGTTTTTTTGAGTTATTTAACACTATTATTTCATTGTATTTCACTCTGTTGTTTTTAGGGTTCATGTTTCTCTTCTCAACACTAATTCAATGCCTATCATCTCATCTTTTCCCGATACAATTGTATCTTCATCATCTTCTTCCTCCCCTGCCTCCACACCTATTCTGCCTTATCCTCACTGCCTCTCTATTCTCTCACTCCTTTTGCTGGGACGTGCAATACCAGTGTTGCCAAAATACTAATAAATGTGGTCCCTATGATTATATAGTATCCTTTTGGTGTAGGGAAACGTGGATGCGGTCACCCTAACTTTCAGATCGACTGTGTGCAGAAATTAACTCTAATAATAGCAATTCAGGGCCATAATTACACATTTTACAATGATCTTTTTTAATGTACAGCATTGAATGTCATAACCTAAATTTTTTAAAAAAATACCGAAAATCAGTACAATCCATCTTTAAAAAATACGGAAATATTCATATGAGGTTGGAAAATTCTTGTTCAAGGCACTGTGAAATCCTATTTTAAAATTACTGTAAAAAATAATCTTCAATTAGTTGATGGAATCTTTGGCTGGAAAGTTGCTTAGAAGTGGAGGAGAGGCATCTGATGCTCCTTACATATAAGTACATCCTTGAAAAATGAATCGTCAATTAAAATTTTTAACATAAACTTCAGTATTGAAGAGTTAGTTTCTTATCAAAACTTATTGAAAAGCACATTTTGAGAGAAAATGTTCTTTGAAAAATAATATGCAAACTCAAAATATAAAAAAAAATTGTTTGACCAGTAAAACTGAATTCAAATTCCAACCCTGTTGGTGATATACTAGTGTAAAGGTGAAGGCAGGCTTCACAAGCTGGCGCTGGAAGGATCGAAGGAATGTATATTGAGATTATGCAGTCATTTTGAAAATCTATCTTTTATACACTTTTATAGACAATTTAACAACTTAGCTGATGAACTATCAAAAAGCGCTTTGTTAGACAAATAATACATTGCTCAGATTGCCTACACACTGTGGATAGATAATGTGCCAGTTTCCACACAGCTCATCAATGTTTTTTTATTAAAATAATTACTGACATAGGAATGGCTTCCTGCTGATGTGAGGAATTGCGGTATTACAAGACGCAACAGGGGAAAATGTATCTCGTTTATGGAACAAAGCAAACAGGGGCATTCTTTTCTCATGCTTGCTGCAAGACGGACGGTTTGATCAATAGAGGACTGTTAAGGGCTGGAAGATCTGAATATAATGTAATCCGCCGTAAAAAAAAAAAATGCTAAAAAATAGCAATGTAAATCTTTATATATTTAAATATACGAAATTTCTTAGTCTAAAAAAGGAGTGTTTGAGAATAATATTATTTGATGTTAATATTCTTATGCTTTATCGAAAAAAGAAGAGTGTTTAAAAATAATATTAATTAATGTTGATATTCTTATTTATTTATATATATATATATATATATATTAAGTTAGTGTAAATAAATAAAAAATATTTTTAATTAATAATTAGTCCTTGTTTAAAAAATTAAATTTCGAGTACATTTGGGAAGATTCCCCTCCACCTTAAATCAATGCAAACTTCGGAGAGGAATGCATTGAGAAGTAGTGCCAACCATAATCAACTTATGTTTTTGAATTGTGTCATTTTCATAAAATCTATATAAATTATTTGTAATATATATATATATATATATATATATATATATATATATATATATATATATATATATATGTGTGTGTTATCGACATATGTATGTGTTATGGATGGTTAATATTGATAGGGATTATTTGTTAATTGTTTATATATCTTATTTGTTAATTGTATAAATATTTTTAATTTTATGATTAAAAGTTGAATAACTAAATTATTGGAAGATAAAGATTAATTAAAAACACTACCAGGGTTTATTTTGTAAATTAATATCTTATTACTAAAGAGAGTTTTTTAATTGTGAAAAATAAATATATTGTAGGTATTGAAGATGTAAACTATGGAGAGATTTATAGGTATTGGGGGTATAAAAAAGGTATCTAATAAAAATAAGGGTTTTTATTATTGAAAAAATGTATTGATAGAGGGTCTAACAATTTTCTTTCAAGAAATATTTATTAAAATCTAGTGAAATTAAAAATACTCTTTAATATCCCATGAAAACAAGTACTATATTACAAATTCACCTAATAAAATATATAAGATGAACTAAACTTTACAAATAAAATATATAAGATTACCACAATTTTGCAATATGTAACAAAAATAAATAAACATTCTTACTTATTAAATTTACAATTAAATACTTAGCAAATTAAATAGTATCTATTGCAGTTAACATAATAATTCACTAAATTAATATATATTATAAATATTTCGAATTAAAGTGAAGTTACAATATATATTCACATTATAATTAACTTAAAAAATATAGCTAACTTGAGAAGTGTGAATTGCACACATGCAAATACAAAGTAAATTATTTTGATTTTGTTTTTTTTTACTTAAAAGCATATTTTTTCTCGGGCAAAATTCCTCATTATACTTGATTTCATATCATCACTTTTATATTGATCACTATTTTATATCATTACTTCTATTCACTTGCAATAATTAATCATTAAAATGTGAAAAGATTTAAATACATAATATTATTTAATTTAAAATATTCCAAGATCATTGTGAAAAGTGATTTATGGTATATAATATTATTTCGAGAAATTAAAATTCAAAATGTGAAAAGTGATGTGAAAAGTGATTTATGGTATATAATATTATTCCAAGAAATTAGAATTCAAAATGTGGAAAGTGATTTATGCTATATAATATTATTTAACTTAAAATATTTGAAGATTTTTTTGGTCATTTAAATTAAAAAAAAATTAATACATAATTTGTTTTAACAAATTATCTCATTAAAGCAAACTATTTTATAATCAAATCCAAAGGTTAAATCATCCAAAATTTTCTCATCCATTATATATCCATATATTTTAAATAAAAAATTAATACATAATTTATTTTAACAAATTATTTTATCAAAGTCAACTATTTTATCAAAGTCAACTATTTTATCGAAGGAGATTGTTTCCTTTTGTAAAGCAGTTGAGATTAGGAGGGAGCTAATTCTCCCACATAATCCTCAACATAATGGTGTGGCAGAAAGAAAGAACCGATCCATTGAAGAATCTGTTAAGGCAATGATGAATGACCGGAATCTATCCATGTTTCTATGGGTAGAAGCAGCTATGACAGCCGTATATTTTCAGAATAAGAAGTCCTCATCATATATTGAAGAACATGACTCCAGAAGAAGCCTTCTTTGGAAAGAATCCAAGTGTTGAACACTTGAGGATCTTTGGTTTTCCTGTCTATATTGATGTTCCCAAGGACAAAAAAAAGAAGTTGGAACCTTCAGGAAAGAAGGGCATATTCGTTGGATATAGCGAGTCATCAAAATATTACAGAATCTATGTCCCAGATCAACATAAGGTTGAAATCAGCAGGGACGTGACTTTTGATGAGAACATTGCCTTCAAGAAATCTATAGAAGATTCCATGGATTCCAATGATGAAGAATAACATGAAGGTCCCAAGGAAGAAACTACATGTTCTCTAGAACATCCCAATGAAGAACTTGTAGAGCCAATTATTGTACCTGAGACCAGAAAAATGATCATCATGGCTCAAATCCACCCTACAAGAAGTAGAAAGACATAAAGCTCCCAGTGGCAGCTTTAGGGAAAGTAATAGGCCCAAAAGATTCTCTAGTTATGCAGCACTCATGACAATTCTTTTCAATGTAGAACCTTCCACCTCTGAAGAAGAAATCAAGAAGAAAGAATGGAAGGAATCTATGATGGAAGAATATCAATCCATCATGAAAAATGATGTATGGGAAAGTGTGCCTAGACCCGAAGGAAAGTCTGTAGTCACTTCAAAATGAGTTTACAATATAAAGCATGCAGTAGATGGGAGTATTGATAGATAATAGGAAAGATTCATGGCTAGAGGGTTCTCCCAACAGGAGGGAGAAGACTATATGAGATGTTTTCTCTAGTTTCCAGATACACCTCTATTAGAGCCATCATATCTCTTGCAACATTCATGGGTTACAATTTACATCAAATGGATGTAAAGATTGATTTTCTCAATGGATTAATTGAGGAAGAAGTATACATAGAGAAACCTTAAAGTTTTGCAGTACACCCGATAGAAACCCATGTATGGATAGATTAAAGAAGGCATTGTATGGACTCAAGCAAGGTCCAAGATCTTGGTATGTATGAATTGACAGTTACTTGACGAGACTTGGAGTTTCCAAGAGCTATGTTGATCCAAACCTTTATTACAAGTTTGAAAATGATGCACCTATGATCCTTCTACTATATGTTGATGATTTGTTTCTAACAGGTGCAGAGCCTCTCATTATTCAATGTAAGAGGGAGTTAGCCTATGAATTTTATATGAAGGATCTTGATCTCATGCATTATTATTTGAGACTAGAAGTATGGCAGAAGCGTGGTGAAATATTCATGGGGCAAGGAAAGTATGTTGTAAATATCCCTTAGAAGTTTGGGATGATGGATTGCAAATCCATTACAACTCCCATGGTGAAATATATGAAGAAGCTGAGAGAATCTGATTCTAATCCAGTAGACTCCTTACTCTACCAATAGTTTATTGGCTCATTGATGTATTTGGTTAATACCCAGTCGAACATTTCCTTTGTTGTGAACACGTCAAGCCAGTTCTAGGTGGAACCTAGACATGAGCCTTGAATAGATGCAAAACGCATTTTGAGATACCTTCGTGGAACGCTAAATTATGTTTTGAGATATGCCTCAAACAATGACATACAACTGCATGGATTTACTGATTCAGATTGGTCAAGGAGTGCAGATGAAATAAAAAGTACTTCTTGTATATGTTTCAGTTTGGGCTTTTCTATGATATCATGGGCTAGTAGGAAAGAAAATTTTATTGCACTCAGCACTGCAAAAGCAGAGTATATTGAAACTTGTGATGCTTGTACGGAAGAAGTATGGCTCTGTAAGATGAATTATGGACTATTTGATCAAGTGTTGGATTTGATTGTGATATATTGTGATAATCATAGCTATGTGAAGCTTTCAAAGAACCCCGTGTTCCATGAAAGTTAGAAGCACATTGAGATCAAGTACTATTTTATCTGTGATAAATTCTAGAAGGGAGAAGTGATTCTCCAATACATCTCCACCAATGAGCAGACAACTAATATTCTGGAAAAGCCTTCATCCAAGATAAATTTTGCATACTTGAGGGACAAGCCGAGACTTTTGGAGATAACTCCTTGGTTGAGACGGAGGTGGTGACTTCCTTGGTTGGGAGGGAGTGTTGATATATGAAATCATGGATATTCAGTGTGCTAATGGACAAACATTCTCCAGATTGAGAATGGTCCAAGAAAACCATATTTCTAATGGAATGATATTGTCCATGTGGAGAATGGTCTAGGTTGACCTATTGTTGATATACCATGGAAAACTATTCTCTTAGGGAATTTCCCAGACAAGTAGAATGGTCTAGGACAACTATTCTCATGGGGATTTTCCCAGATAGGTATAATGGACCGTCTCCCTAAGTTCATAGTAGTGACAACAGTGGGGAGATTGGTATAGGACAAACATTTTCCTTGAGTTCACAATAGTGGCCAGAGGGGGGGAAATGGTCCAAGACAATCATTCTTCCTAAGTTCACAGTAGTGTCTAGAGTGGGAAGAATGGTCCTTGTATCCCATGGTGTGGATTTCAACATATGGGAGGACTGACATTCTTCTAGGATGTATGTCCATATTAGAAGAATGGTCATTGTAGCACATAGCGTGGCTTTCAACATCTATTGGGACATTCATTCTTCCTGTGTCATAGGAAGTGACCAGGATAGGAAGAATGTTCTCTTTATCACTCTATTGAGTGACTTATGCATGACACTTTTTTGAGTGTGCTAAGTCCAACACATTACTTATTCAACATCATGCCCGATTACTTAGATGAAGTATGGCCTCGAGAGATGATGCAAAATATGATATGATTTGATGCTAGGAGACTGTTGTACTACAAAGTGATAGATTGTGTAGCTATTAGTTGATTGCATTGGAGATTATGTGTCTCTGGAAAGTATCTATGCACTAATGTGGTGGATGTGTTCCACTAGTAGTGACTGTGTGTCAATAGATAGTAGTTGTGCGCTACTAGGAGTGGTTGTGTACCATTGGACAACAATTTTGTACTACTATGGATCAACATTGTTATGATCTATTGGATGGAATTGTAGTAACTGTGTACTACTACCTGATTTCCATGGAGACTACCAATAGTGTTGAAGGTGTTTCCTAGGCTGGTTTATCAATCAGTAGTGTTGGAGGTGATTGTCAACTATATGGATAGTGATGATGATGCTTGTGAATTGATCTGCATGATCATGATATAGCTTGTGTGGTTATGATGATGCTACTTGTAGAATGGTTTGCAAGATTATGTGAGCATTTCCCATACCATGTGAAATGGATGGATGTGTTTGAGACCATTACAGTTAATACCTCCCTAGCTAGGAGGAAGTGTTGATATTATGGTAGTTACGGGAGGTATTAAACTCCATGTGTAACCTTTGACTAGAATAGAATATTCTGGAAGTAAGAGAAACCCTAAACATATGTGTAAAAATCCTAGAAGACAAGTCATCTTAGTAGAATAAATAATATAAATGTATTATCTTCCAGAAATACAAGCCATCCCATATAGGTGACAAGAACCACTATAAATAGGAGTTTCTCTAGCTCATTTGTACACACTTCACTCACTCTCTCAGAAATGTATATCGCAAGTTTGGAGCTGCAATTGCAAGAAATGAAGGTGCATCTTCTGGGGTGATTCTTGGTCTTTCTCTCTAGCGTTATATAGCCTAAGATATGCACACTACATTTAGTATCTCTTGGTGGTATTCTTGGTGATATTCTTGGTAGTATTCTTGGGAACAAGTGCAACTGCAACTACTGCGGTTGAGAATTGTTCTTGTTTTATGGTTGTGGATACTCTCTCTCTCTCTCTCTCTCTCTCTTGTCCGCTACCCTTGGAGAAGGTGTGCTCTCCATGTATTGTGTAGTTGTTGCAGTTGGATGGTGTTTTCTAGTTCCATCTCGTGCTACTTCTGCAACTAGAGTTGATATGTTGGTTATAGTGTGGCTTTTCGGAATCATTCAATCTAGAAAAGGTTAAGGTGCTCAGGGGTGGTCGTGTGCCTATGGTTGGGTGACAATAGTGATATTCTCTATGGTCAAAATGAGCACATCCAATATTTTAACACATCTCACACTTTCACACACTAGGCACAAGTTTGGTACATTCCAAGGAAAGACATGTCAAGGCAAGACATGGCCTTGACCTATACATGGTAAGACCTAGACATGGAAAGAGATGGTAATACCTAGACTTATACAATGACCTAGACCTAGACCTTTCCTTGCCATGCCTCACACTCTCACATCCACTCCCTCTCTCTCTCTCTTCCCCCCCCCACACCTCCCCCTCTTTCTCTCTCTCTCTGTCCCACTCCCTCCCTCTCTGTCTCTCTCCCCCTCTGTAACATCACCTCTATCCATGCATTTTTATTTTTTTATTTTTTATAATAGCATAATTCCATGTTCTATTAAATTGTTCTTAGTAATTTTATGGTGAGAATATGTAACATTTATCTTCACCATAATTTGTTCGTTATTACATCTAATGGTTATGGTGTTACCGCAACAGGTTAGAGACTCACTAACATTTTATGCCAAGGTTCAATTCTAACGCTAAACAATTGGCAGAAGCTTCTCTCTCAATTCAAGTATTGTAACTAATGTTCTTTTATCTTCAACACATCATCCCCTTTATTATTCATTCTTTCCCATATATACATGATAGGCATTTTATAATTAATCGTTAGAAATTACAAATATCATAGGATAAAACTCTCCATTTTCTTTATTAAATAAACTTCATGATTGCCATACCGCTCCTTATTTACAACTTATGTTTATTAATTCTATGGTTAATCATTGAACTCTTAACATATAAGAATTATATATTCATAAAAGATAAATTCCATGCTCCTTCCATAAGTATCATGAATTAGATTATATGATGGAATTCTTGATCCCCCGTCATATTATTAATTTATATAAATATAATTGTGTGAAACGAAATCCATGGGTCATAGCTCGTCCTTGTATTTCATGCCAACCTCATACTTCGATTATATATATAACTTCTATCTTCACCATAATTTGTTTGTTATTACATCTAATGGTTATGGTGCTACCGTAACATGTTAGAGATTTACTGGCATCTTATGTGAAGGTTCAATTCTATCGCTAAACAATTGGCAGAGATTTATCTTAATTCAGGTATTGTAACTAATGCAGAGATTTATCTTAATTCAGGTATTGTAACTGATGTTCTTTTAACTTCAACACATTATCTCCTTTATTGCTCATTCTTTCTCATATATAGATGATAGGCATTTTATATTTAATCGTTAGAAGTTACAAGTATCATAGGATAAAACTCTCCATTTTCTTTATTAAATAAATTTCATGATTACCATACCACTCCTTATTTACAACTTATATTTATTAATTCCATGGTTAATCGTTAAACTCTTAACATATAAAAATTATATATTCATAAAAGATAAATTCCATGTTCCTTCTCTAAGTATCATCAATTAAAGTATATGATCAAATTCTTGATCCCATCATATTATTAATTTATATAAATATAGTTATGTGAAACGATATCCATGAGTCATAGCTCGTCCTTGTATTTCATGCCAACTTCATACTTCGATTTTATATATATATATATATATATATATATATATATATATACATTGCATTCAACCATTGTTATATCAAAACTTGATTACACATTACATCGAGAGTTATGATATTGGATACTACGTAATCTTGCTTAGTAATTAATTACAAGTGAATTCGTAGTTTAACACTTGTATTCCACTAAATAGGATTAAGCATGTGTCATGTCTTGGCACCACTGAAGTCCTTTCACCTAACCAATACCATCTCTCTTTAATGTGGCACGTTAACCAAACTCAAACTCATTTCATTGTTATCATTTCACGATGAAGAAAAAATATGTTTTTGCTCCGAGACACACACGGTTTAGTTTCATGAGTTTAATTGTCTACATGCTGATCCTACATTCACCATTATATGTTCTCTGTAAGCTAATATTTCCTCTATCATAGACTATATAAATTTTAATAAATTTCCTTTTTAATATTGCAACTATGAGTTATTTTCATTGTAATGATATGTATGTCAACATCCATTTGGGTCATCGTTTCTTTTCAAACCCCAAGCTAGGTCTGTCTACTTCATTCCTCAAGGTAAAAAGATATGTTGTTTGTGGATAGCCTTGTTATTCAAGGATTTTAATCTTGTAACAATTCGGTGTGGCTTACATAACTAAATATGGTTTAATTCGTGTAGAACTGGTACTCATACTGAGTTTCTCTAGTAATTTGATTAACCCTGCATTTATGGATTGTACACAACACAACTTTGCATGCATGCACAAAGGAGGATTTACTCCCACCGTACCCAATGAATGATCAAAGTTAAGGTAAGAAAAATCGTTTTTATCCTAGGTTATTTACAATGGGTTAAATGAGTTTTTACCGTTTCCTTTGCATGTTGGTTAATTTATTTAAATTGTATTTTCCACAAGAAATACTTTCCTTTGGACGAGGATGGCCCAAGAATATTTGTCTCAAAATCCTACACATACTCGTTCTTAATACACTATGTATTAAATCTTTGTTTATGGTTGGTGCATGGTTGTTGAAACCCTGGGGCCTAACTTCAATGGCTAATAGTACCAGGATGTGTGGATTCCTTATGACTTAACCTAGGTTAAATACCACCACGAAATTGGTATCGTGGACTCCAAGCTCAGTCTCAACCTTGCGAGGTCAAGTAATCTCGTACATCTTCTTGCAATGGAGGTTCGTTTACTAGAACCAGGTTTTGAGTTTATACTTGTTTGTTGTACACTCCATACGGGTGGCCATGACCTGGTTATAATGTAAACTATTTATATTAGTAACAATTTTTTTTGATTTAGCACTTTTCAATACTTTGGATTATCTCGAACCTAGGAATGGATTGCGGATTCCTCTGGTTATAGGCATATTTAATTTATTTCTCTTAAGCCAAGTGTTCATTTACTAGGGTTTCTTTGAAAATCAAAACCCTAACACATTCTTGAAAATAAACTCTGAGTTATATTTATTTATAATAGATATAACCTTTGACTTCTTGTTACTCTAGTCATTTATAAAAAAAAACGGTGTTCACTATGTTTGTGTGATCGTTCTCTGTATTTCTTACAATGCCAAACTAGATTCCTCGTTAGAAGTACTATGCTTGTAACCTTTATATAAAATAGATTGAACTTTTTGATAAGTAAATGCACCATTAAAGTATTTTTATATTTAAAGAACTTTTGATCTTTTGCACAATAGATATTGGAAAAGAAATCCATGTCGAGAAAGTATGATATACAATTATTTATAATTTTGTTATACTTTTATTGTAATTTTTTTTTTTTAAAGTATGATATACAAGTACTTATAGTTTTGTTATATTTTTATTGTACATTTTTTTTTATCTTTTGCACAATAAATATTGGAAAAGAAATTAGTGTCTAGAAAGTATGATATACAAGTACTTATAGTTTATACAGTTACTTATAGTTTTGTTATATTTTTATTGTACATTTCTATGAGTTCTCATTAGAGTATGTAAAATAATATCTTTGGCATTATTTTATAATAAATTTATTTGCTCCTTACATTATTGATAAAAAGAAAACAAATTTCTTCAAAATATAACTTGCTACAAATATATGAACTATTCTTGCTGAAACAAAAATAGTAATGAAAATATATACATAAAATATCTTTATCTAGTTATAGTCAGTGTTGCAACCTTTATAATCATCCTTTATTGTATCTATACTTATACTTATTGATACAACAAAACCAATAAATAAAAGAATACAAAAATTGTTTTTTTTCTAATTATACCAATAATAAAAAAAATTCTTTATAAGGATTTTTTACTGTACTTATTCCACAGGGACTAAAAACTATATAACCCTTTCCAGAAAACACAGAGTTTGACTCTTTATTAGAACCATCAAACTAAAATCCTCTTCACAAGTACTATGTCCAACCTCCTTTATACTTGTTTCTTTTCTTATTTTACACCAAGAAAAGATAGCTTGCCTAGGTCTTTTTCCAATTTAGCCTTGACCCTAGAGAATATTCTTGGTCTAACTTTGTGTTAGATTGTTCCCTCATATCCCACATCTTTGGGAGTAGGTTTACACTTGTTTTCACTCTCCCATGGAATACTGATTTACTCTTTGTAACTAGATTCTTTAATCAATTTGTTTCTGGTTAAATAATAAATTAAAAACAATATTTACAAAAAATATTCATCATCATCAATGTTTATGTTGAAATAATTTTCACATAAGTATTTTTCCAAACTTTCACAACATAACCATCAAAAATTAAAATATTCAAATGTTTATAAATGGAGGGGTATTGCATCCTCTTGCATCCTCTCCATATGCCATTCTCATGGATTCGTCCATTTCCCAAGTAGCCTAGCCTCCTCAGGATTAAAGTGCCTCCACTGCACTTTAACCTGAGCGATGGCTCGGGGATCATATTCCAATTTACAATATGAGTTACATCAAGTACATACTTATTTAACAATGAAACATGAAACACATTGTGATCTTTTAAATTCGTTGGTAGTGCAAGCTAACAGGCCACTGGCCCAACTCTAGAAAGCACTTGAAATGGACCTCTTTCCAAATTTTAGTGAATTGTTTCTAGGTTTGACTTTAAGATAAACATGATCTCCTATATAGAATTATGCATATGTTCTTTTGAGGTCTACAAAACTCTTTTGTATGACTTGTGTACTTTTCAAAATTTTCTTTACTTTCTAAACAAATGTTTCCATTAGCTTTAGCATATCTGGACCTAAAATGATTCTATCAACTAGGTTGTCCCAAGTAACAAGTTTTCAACACTTCCTTCCATACATCGCCTCAAAGGGACTCATCTTCATGGAAGTTAGATAACCATTATTATATGAAAACTCAACAAGATGAAGGTACTCTTCTCACTTTGTGGGGCAGTGCAACACATACATCTGCAACATATACTCCACAATTCGGTTAGTCCTTTCAGTATGCCCTTTGGTTTGAGGATGATATGCGGTGCTAAAATTTAGTTGAGTATCCAAACCACTGAACAAAGATTTTATAAATTCAAAGTGAATTTTGTATCCCTGTTTGAAATGATAGTTTTTGGTAAACCATGCATTCTAAAGATTTCCTTCATGAATATTTCCGCAATATTTATATCTTTGTGAGTTGATTTTGCTGGGATAAAGTGTGCAACTTTAGTGAGTTTGTCTATTACCACCATTATAGAATCATTTTGTTTCTTAGTTGTAGGCAGTCCTGTAATGAAATCCATGCTAATCACTTGCTATTTCCACTCAGGAATGGGTGTTGGCTGCAACAATCCAACTGGGTGACGATGCTCAGCTTTAACTTGCTGACACTCAAGAAACCTAATAATATATTCAACTACTTTTGTTTTCATCCACGCCAAAAGTATTCTTTCTTTAAATTTGTTATAGTCTTTTAGTAACTTGGGTGACTTGAATAAAGTTTCTTATGTACTTCAACT
Source organism: Picea engelmannii (assembly GCA_009831015.1). NCBI lineage: Eukaryota > Viridiplantae > Streptophyta > Pinopsida > Pinales > Pinaceae > Picea > Picea engelmannii. Next base: position 596,547 of record ML780050.1, read on the forward strand.
AGTATCAAAATTTTCAATTCTGAATTATTCAGAATATAAATTCTTCCTTTGTACTGTACTAGACCTTCTTGATTGAGCTAAATTTTGATTCTTCTTCAATTGATTTATTATTATGAAAATTTTCTTGTAATTTCCTACAAATTTCATCATTTTCTGTTGCAGTTTTAATTCTTTGATTTAGATGAGTTTGTATGTTACTGCTGAAAATTGCATGTAGTTTTTTGTTGAGTGCATCTGATATCTTGTTTTCATTTTATTTAATATGTTGATCTCAAAATCATACTAACTTAGGAAGCCTAAGCATCTTTCCTGTCTTTCATTCAAGTTTTGCTGATAAAAATGTACTTAAGGTTGATATTATCAGTTTTTAACAAAAATATCCTTCCCAATAAGTAGTGTCACCACATTTTCAAAGCATGTACAATAACATTTAGTTCAAGATCATGTGTTGCATAGTTATTTTAATGAGGTTTCAACTTTTGTGATTCATAAAAAACCACATAGTCATCTTGTAACAATACACCTCATAATCCCTCTAATGAAGCATTAGTACATACCATAAATTTGTTATGTGGGTCTTCTATCTTCAAGATAGGTGCTATGGTTAGCAATTGTTTTATCCTTTCAAATCTCTCTTGATATTTTCAGTCCATTTGAATCTGATTCCTTTTTTCTGCAAATAGGTTATTGGATAGGCAAGTTTCGAAAACCGTTCTATGAACCTACGATAATACTCTATGATTCTCAAGAAAGATCAGACATCCGACACATCCTTTGGCACTGGCCAATCCAGGATGGTCTTGACCTTTTCTGGGTCGACTGAAATCCCTTCTCTTGAAATCACATGTCCCAAATATTGTACTTTATCCTGATAAAATCCACATTTACTGAATTTTGCATACAATTGATGCTCGCTAAGTTTTTGCAAAACCATTCTTAGGTGTACTTCATGTTCCTCTTTGCTTTTTGAATAAATCAATATGTCATCTATGAACACGATTAAAATCTTGTTTAGATATTTTCTCAACACAATGTTCATCAAACACATAAATGTAGTAGGTGCATTTGTTAAACCAAAAGGTACCACTACAAACTCATAGTGCCTATATCTAGTTCGGAAAACAGTTTTATGAATGCATTATTATTTAATCCTAACCTGATGGTATCTTGACCGCAGATCTATCTTATAGAAAATTTTAGCTCCTCCGACTTGATCAAAAAGATCATCAATGTGGGGTAAAGGATACTTATTTTTTATTATCATCTTGTTAAGTTTCCTGTAGTCAATACACAATCTAAAGGTTCCATATTTCTTTTTGACAAACGATACTGGTGCTCTCCATGGAGACACCCTGGGTCTGATATACTTCTTATCCATCAACTCTTGAATTTGCATCTTAGTTTTAGTCAATTATGAGGTACTCATTCTATAAGGGTATTTAGACACCGGTGCAGATACAGGTACTAATTCTATGGTAAAATCTATGTCTTGTTTAGAAGGTAATTTTGGAATTTATTCCACGAATACATCATGAAACTCTTTCAATATTAGATCATCAATTAACAAGATTTTGTTCATTTTATCAACATTTTTAGATATATGCACATCATAAATCTCACAACATTTCCTTGCATTTCTTTTTAATTTTTAGGACAATATTTGTCTTACTAACACTCCTTATGGTATTCCTTTTACCATTCTACTTTTTCTAGAATCATATTTTTCAATTAAAAGTATTTTCATGACAATTTACAACAATTGATTTTTTTTCCAGCCAATCCATGCCTATGAGTAAATCATAAGATCATAACGGTAAAATGTTTAGATCTACCTTAGTCTCAATTTCATCCATAATTACTGTACAATCTCTTACCGACTCAACAACTTTTCGTTTCATTCATGTAGCTATTTGAACTAGACAAGATTTCTTTTGTTTGATTTTATCCAGTTTACAACTTTCTACTATCATAGGTGAAATATAACTTAGACTTGCACCAGAGTCTGTTAAAATGGATACAAGTTTTTGATTAATCATACCTTTTATCTCCATCATGGAGGATTGATGGTAAACCTGTTGATTTTCCAAGGAAACAATGATCTTATGAATACTTCTAGCAATGTCATTTATTGTTATTGCTACCTGAATCTTATGCACTGCCTGATTTCTATTTTTATTTAAAGGATGGTCTTGTTATAAGTGAGGTTCTTTACAACCCAAATACTGTAGAGGTGGCCTAACTGTCATGTTCACCAAATTTTTAGGTTTGTTACTGTTCTGAACTGATACACTTTATTTTCCATTGAATCTATTTCTTCTAACTGGTGCACTATGTGATGGTTGTTGATGATGCTTAAATTGTTTCTTCTTAGGATCAAACTTGTACTTGTTTTTATTCTGCCATATTTTTGTATTTCCAAACCTCTATTTAAATTGAGTAAAACATAGTTTAACATGCCTTATTACTTCATCCATTGTCTTTGGATTAAGAAATTCAATTTTGTCTTTGTATGCTTAAGGAAAACAACTCATGAACCTTTGAACTTTTTCCTTTTCCTCCCTAAGATAAGGTACATATCTCATTAGATTCACAAATTTAGTGACAAAATTTTCAATAGGAATCTATCCTAACTTAAGATCATGGAACTATGTAGCCTTTTCATTATAGTATCGTTCTGTTAAATACTTTTTCTTAAAATATTTCTTGAATATCTTCCAATTTAGTTCATTGTTCCTAATCTTGTTGAAAATTTTTGTCTCCTGCCACCAAATGGCAACTTTTCCATTCGACTGATACACAACTAATCTAGCCCTCAAGTTTCCTGGTTAATTGTATATTTGGAAGTATTTATTCATATTCAGAAGCCAAGCTTCTTCTCCCTCCTCAAACTCACCATCAAAACTGGTTTATCTATTTTTCTTAAATTCACCAAATAAATCTTCCTCGTGCCATTTTGTTTTCTTAGTTTTGGGTATACTCTTTGCTAAAGTGTTTTTTTCAGAGTTATCCTCACCGCTTTCTTCATTTAATAGCTATGTTTTATCACTAATCATTGGATTCTATTTACGCTTATGTGACTCTTTATTGGAAAATTCTTTTTTAGCATTGTTAGAAGTTTGTCCTATATTTCTGAACTGTTTCATATCAGTCATGTTTTTAAGTAGGATTTCATTCAACTTTTCTTGTTCTTTACTTTCTTTGAGTAACTTTTCATTATCTTCCTTCATTCTTTGCAATTCAAATTTTATGCTACGCATGGTTTGCAATAGTCCTATAGAGTTATCTTGTGGTTGTTCACTGTTTAGTTCCACATACATATTTGGACGACTTGGTGTTGATTTACCACGTTTTTCAGCCATGACACTTTTTATTTGATTCTGATGTCTGATATGTGAAAAGACATAATTATCATCAATTTTGTTTTGTTTTTAACAAGGGTTATATATATGTAAAAATTATATTTGTTTTGAGCCCATAAGACCTTAGTGTTTGAACCATGCTATAATACCATTTGTAACATCACCTCTATCCAACATTTTTTTTTTTTTAATTTGTAAAATAACGTAATACCATGTTCTCTTCAATTATTATTAGTAATTTTATTGTGAAAATATGTAAGAATTATCTTTGTCATCATTTGTTTGTTATTACATCTAATAGTTATGGTGCTACCATAACAAGTTAGAGACTTATTGACATCTTATGCCAAGTTTCAACTCTGATGATAAACAATTGGCAGAGGCATCTCTCAAGTAGGTATTGTAATTTATGTTCTTTTAGCTTCAACACATCGCCCCATTTATTGTTCATTTTTTCCCATATATACATTATAAACATTTTATATTTAATAGTTAGAAGTTACATCTATCATATAATAAACCTCTCCATTTTCTTTATTAAATAAACTTCATGATTACCATACTAATCCTTATTTACAACTTATGTTTATCAATTCCATAGTTAATCATTTAACTCTTAACATATAAAAATCATATATTCATAAAGGATAAATTCCATTCTCCTTCCCTAAGTATTATCACTTAGATTATATGATCGGATGCGTGTTCCCACATCATATTATTAATTTATATAAATATATGTATGTGAAATGAAAGACAGCATGTGCCATGCCTTGGTGCCACTGAAGAGGATTGACAATCCTTTCACCTAACCAGTACCATCTCTCTTTAATGTGGCACGTTAACCAATCTCGGACTCAATTCATTGTTATCGTTACACGATGAAGAAACAATATGTTTTTATATGAGACACTAAGGGTTTAGTTTCATGAGTTTACTTGTGTACAGGTTCATCCCACCTTCACCATTATCTGTTCTGTGTAAGATAACATTTCTACTATCATAGACTATAGAAATTTAATAAATTTCATTTTTAATATTGTAACTCTGAGTTATTTTTCATTGTAATGATATGCAGGTCGACATCCATTTGGGTTATCGTTTCACATCAAACCTCGAGTTGGGTCTGTTTGCTTCATTCCTCAGGGTAAAACAATATATTGTTTATGCATACACTTGTTATTCAGGTATTTTAATCCTGTAGCAAATCAATGTGGCTTACATAACTAATTACAGTTTAGTTCGTGTAGAACCAGTACTCATTCCGAGTTTATCTGGTAATTTGATTAACCTTGTGTTTATGGATTGTGCACAACAAAAATCTGCATGCACAAAGGATTTACTCCCAACATACCCAAGGAATAATCAAAGTTAAGGTAAGAACATTCATTCTTGTATGTTTAACATTTTAAGTGTTATTCTCGGGAAACCTATCCATCATTTTTATCCAGGCAGTATACATAGTGATGAGTTGGGGTTGACTTTTCTATTAATTTGGTCTGACTTTAAAATTTTTGTAAAAATCTTAATGTATAACATAAGAAACTAAAATTCTTATTTTTTAATATGTAAAAAAATTGAATTTTCTTACCTTTCATTGGCTGATAACTTTATAGTGTTATTGCAGCCTTCACTTATTTCGAGATAAAAATTAACTCAATAACATTACAAACTACAAACTGGGTAAGTTAAATTTCTATTTTATATTATTTATATTTAATTCTTTGTCTGGCAGTACCCTCACTGCACAGATTGGTCTTGGCATTAAATATGTGGATTCTGGAATTCAAATCGCGGTACACGCAGCCACGCTGCCCTTGTTTGATGTTGGAATGCATTTTAGCCATGACTGACGGCCGTGCAATGTGCTCCCCGTTCTGTTGCTAAATGTACAACTATCGTAACTTCCCATCCCCATCTCCATCCCTTCCACATATGGGCCGGGCCTGACTAGGAACAGATGGATGGACTCTGCCATATCTGTCCGCCATTTGGTCTGATTCTCAATGCACGCTAAAACATAAACATAAAATAATAAAAGAGAAGACTGGAGTCTGATTTTAGCGTGGCAGCGTGGGGAGGCAGTACACGCAGCCACGCTGCCCTTGTTTATAGTGGATTCAATGAGTTTTTACCCGGTTTCCTTTGCATGTTGGTTAATTTATTTTAATGGTATTTTCCACAGGAAATCCTTGCCTCTAGACGAGGATGGCCCAAGAATATTTGTGTCAAAATCAAACACATAACTTGTTTATTATTCCAGGTGAGGCATGACATTACTCACAGTTTAAATATTTAGTTTATCTACAGTACGCATCACTCGTTCTTAATACACTGTGGATTAAATATTTGTTTATGTTTGGTGCAGGGTTATTGAAACCCTTGGGGCCTAACTTCAATGACCAATAGTACCACGATCTACGACTGCCTTAAGACTTAACCTAGGTTAAATACCACCACGAGATTGGTATCGTGGACTTCAAATTCGGTCTCAACCTTGCGAGGTCAAGTAATCTCATACATATTCTCGCAATGTATATACGGGTTTGTTAATCAACACCAAATTTTGAGTTTATACTTGTTCATTTTGTGTATACACTATACAGGTGGCCACGAATTAATTATAATGAAAACCATTTATACTAGTAACAACCACATGATCTTTGGTTCGCTGGTCTATGTTTTTGTCTCGGTAGGAGAGGGACTCTGCAATAGTTACTGCAGAAAATGTAACTCATCCTCGTGGTCGGATAATACAAACCATAGGCAATCGTTATAAGGAGGCGACTCAGGTGTCCAACTCTGTCAAGTTATATCCAAGAGAGTAAATTTGGTTGCTCAAGGGAAACCATAGGGCAAAAAAAAAAATTGTTGTACGCACTGAACGATACAAAGAGCCGAATGCTGTGTTTGCGCAAGGACATAATAAATCAAGGGTAAAGAAGCTTGTGCCAACAGTTCCAACTTCCATCCACGTTCTGATCGGTGCAAAGCCCATCTCCGCTAATTCCTCCGAGCTGTCCTCCATGTCAGATTTAATTTGCATTGGAATATCTACAATCACACTGTTCAATTTCCCCTTTTTATACTGACAGATTGATTAACCTCAAGAATGTATGCAAACTGTTCGAAGAAAGCTTTCAATAACAGA
>ML780050.1:607094-630421 GCA_009831015.1 Picea engelmannii
AATGCAAAAGCCAGATGGAAAAGCAATCTGTCCCATAGGCTATTTTTAGCCTCGTGGACGTTAAAAAATACTTTCTTTCTTTCTATGTTAATCGGCGCCATTTTCCACTTTTTTTAATTAATGGCGTCGATCGACGTATATCAACCACTTTTTACTTAATGTAGTTGTTGCTAATTAACGACCAACATGCATGACCACAACTATAAACACATTTATACATTTTAAATGTAATAATTAAATATTATTTAGTAATTACTAAATTATTATTTAAAATAAAATTATTAATTTTTTAGTTAGTATTATTATAAATTAAATAATTTATTAAAAATAATAATAATAAATATATGTTTTTTTTTGTTTTTGATTTAGTACTTTTCAATACTTTGGATAATATCGAACCTAGGAATGGATTGCAGATTCCTCTCGTTGTAAACATATTTAATTTATTTATCTTAAGCCAAATGTTGATTTACCATTTCCACGGTTTCTTTGAAAATGAGAACCCTAACATATTCTTAAAAATAAACTCTAAGTTATATTTCTTTATAATAGATATAACTTTCTTGACTTCTTGTTACCCTACTCATTTATATAAAAAAAATGTGTTCACTATGTTTGTGTTATCTTTCTCTGTATTTCTTATTTACAGAGAATCTTGGACTATACCAAACAAGATTCTTTGTTAGAAGTGCTATGCTTATAGCATTTATATAAAATAGATTGTAATTTCAGTTTATAGGTAAATGCACTATTAAATTATTTTAATATTTAAAGACCTTTTAATATTTTTTTACAATAGATATTTGAAAATAAATCATTGTCTAGAAAGTATGATATACAAGTACTTATACGTATAAGTATGATATATAAGTACTTGTATTTTTGTTGTATTTTGAATATACATTTCCATGATTTCTCAGTATGTAAAAACAAATCTTATGATGACTTTATTTTCTCCTTACATTACTCATAAAAAGAAATTAGGTTTCTTAAAAAGATAACATGATATACATGTATGAACTATTCTTGCTACAACAAAACTAGTAATGAAAATATATAAAATGGTTGGCATACAAAAAGTGTCAACCATGTTAGTTGTTTCACTGTTAAAATTGAAATAAATATCCAAACAATTATCTGATGATCCAGGTGGATATTGATGGCCACCCACTTATTTCAACAGACTCTTCTTGACAATTTTTAGTTCAACATGTTCTTATGTAATTCTTTGTAATTGTGGTTTCTACACTTCCTGGGATATCTGAAGCCCTACAAAGCTTCCAAGTGGATATTGGCAGCTTCCCACCTAATACAACTGACTTATTTTGGAAGTTTTCATATCAGTACATCTTTATGTACTTCCCAGGCCGTTTTGGGGCCCTAAATATTGTTTTTTTTTTGCTTCCCATAGTCAAACTGTAGACAGAGTCACAATTTAATGACATAATGTGTAGTTATTGAAAATACCTTTCCAACAGGTTATTACGCGCCTAAAATGGAGGTCGTATGAAAAATTTACGACCCAGGTAAGTTGAGGTACCAACTTACCCATCGGGGCCCACATAACTTTTGGCGTTTCATCTCCTAGGTTTAAGTTTTTGGATGTCTAGGGTTTTGGAATTCATAAGTAATTTCAAAAGGGCCTCTCGAGCCTCATTGTAATTATTCTTCTCAAACGGATGCGCGTAGCAGCCACATCTCTTCTCAGAGATAGCTACCACCATTCGATCAAGTTGTTTCAGTTCTACAGTTTTACAGTTTCAACCTATTTTACTTATTCAATAGAAATTATTGTTCATTGGATATTTGTTGTTGTTGTTTGTATATTTGAGTTATGGTATTCAATCTGTTATTCATTTCGTTCTACTCATAAATCCGAATTAATGGTATCAGAGCGGTCTGCTCTTCATTTGTTTTTCTTTGTGCATGTCCCCGACAATATCTGGGTTCAAGAAGCTGGGAATCGAACCAGTCGAGCCTTTTCAAGAGAGGTTGCACCGAACCCGACCAAAACTCAAGGGGGACGAAAAGAAAGATGATGGAGAAGGAGATCCTTTTAAACTGTTTCTCGAGGAAGCCCTTGCACGACAAAGGAACGAAATGATGGACAACTTTGCACAGATCCTTCAATGACTACCCACATAACATGCATCTTCATCAAGCGGCCATGCAATCCCCTTAAAGGTACAAGTAAATTTTTATATTCCATTATTTGAAGGACTGATAGATGCAGATGTTATAGATAAATGGTTGAATCTGCTCTAAGGGTATTTTTCGGTCCACAATTTTTTCGATAGGGAAAATATTACTTTTGCACTCCTCAAGGTCGTCCCGCATGTTAAGGATTGGTGGGATACTTACTCTGAGAAAAGGGCCATAGAGGAATCTGCAATAATAGTGGTCTCCCCCACATGGGATTCCTTCAGGGATGCCATTAAAGAACGGTACTACCCTGTTGGAAGCTACGAGGACCACTACACAAGATGGACCACCCTACATCAGGAAATGGACCAGACAATACCAGATTTCACCAATATGTTCCATACCTTGCACACCAAATTAGGTATCAAAGACTCTGAATGACATATGGTACTGAAATACTGCGGTTGTCTGCATAGATACATTCAAACAGAAATGGAGTTTGTGGACATTGCATCATTGGGTATGACTTATAGATATGTTGTCAAGATTGAGAATAAATTTGAGCATAAGAGGAGAGAGTTTGGATCTGCACACTCCTCATAGCCCAATCATGACAAAGGTGACCCCAACCCAAAAAAACAAGGGACAAAGCAACGATGGCCACTCTGAGGAAAACCAGTCTAAGCCGCAACACAATAAGGGTAATGAGAATTCGAAGGACATGGGAAAGTGGTGTGAATACCATAAAATACCTTGCCACAACACCGAAGAATTTCACTCCAAGTAGTCACTAGTGGCCGAGCTGAAAACTCCAAGTTCGAGGAAGATTATGACTCCGAATAAAATCTAGAAGGAGGGAAGCAAATTATCGATGCCAAACCCAACACCACTGTCACTACCACCAAATTCCATCCAAGCAAACCAGATGTGCCAGAGAAAGGGGAACACCTATTTCACTCATAGATGTAGGTAAAGGGGGATCTATTTCATTTCATTACCGATAGCGGGAGTCAGAAGAACATGATATCAACAAAGGTAGTTAAGCGGGTGGACCTGTCGATGACACCGCACCCGAAGCCTTACACCATTGACTAGCTTCACCAAGGAAGAGATATTTTCGTCATCCAATAATGTCATCTTCCCTACGACATCGAGCCCTTCAAAGATGAGGTATTGTGTGATATTTATCCCCTTTAATTTTGTGGTGTTATTTTAGGACAACCATATTTGTGGAAGTGACATGTTGTGTATGAGTCTAGACCCTAAAGTTTTATTATTACTTTGGGTAGACAATTGTACAGGATACCATAGGTAGCGCTGCCTACCGCTATTTCTTTAATATCTTCTAAGAAATGCAGTAAGGTCATTTCATAGACCAAAAATTTCATCTTCTTTGTGATTCGTGCTCACAGTAAGTAGAAGGTCGTCACCACATCCATGACCTCTACACAGAGCCTCTCTTTGCAGCAAAATCAAGTGGATGGAATCATGAAAGAGTACAGATAAATCTTCTCCTCACCCATCAGGGTACCGATGCACTGCCAAGTCAAGCATTCAATTGATCTAATCCTCAATGCACCTTTTCCTAATGGACCAGTTTATCATCACTCGTTGAAGGAAAATGAAGAAATCAAGCATTATATCCAAGAGATTATTCAAAAGGGGCACATAAGACCCAACTCCCCCCCTTACGGAAGCTCGATTGTACTGGTGCAGAAGAAAGATGGGACTTGGAAGCTCTGCATTGATTACATAGCATTAAACAAAATCACAGTCAAGAACCAGTACCCGATTCCCTGAATTGATGACCTTCTTGACCAACTCAAGGGGGACAAGTTCTTTAGCAAGATTGACCTAAATTCTAGCTACCACTAGGTTCCCATCAAACCAACTGATGTATGGAAGAAAAGTTTCAAATCTAAAGAAGGTCTCTTTGAATGGTTGGTCATGCCCTTTGGCCTAACAAATGCACCAATAACTTCCATGAGGTTTATGGATGATTTATTGAGATCCTTCACTAACTCTTTTGTGGTGGTATATCTGGATGACATCCTCATCTTCAACATAACTTGGGAGGAGCACATGCAGTATATTCAATAGGTTTTGAGTACTCTACAACAACAAGCTATATGCCAACTTGGAAAAATGATCCTTGTCATGAACAAGGTCCAATACTTGGGCTACATTGTTGATGAACATGGGGTACATGTGGATCCAACTAAGATCCAAGTCATCCATGACTGGCCAGCCCTGACCACTAACCGAGCTTCAGATCTTCTTAGGACTTGCCAAATTCTACCGACGTTTCATGTTGGGATTCTCCCATATCACATGGGCCCTCAGTCAAGTGACCAAGGGAGGTGGAAAGGTAAATTTCACGTGGGTAAAGGCACACCAACGAGCATTTGATTATCTAAAGCATCACTTATGATCAACTACAGTACTCTCCTTACCCGATTTGCAACAACCATTCAATATTGAGAATGATGCATCTGAATATGTTGTAGGTGCAGTTCTCACTGAATACGGTCATTTGGTAGAATACCATAGTGAGACACTCTTAGATACTATCCAGGAATACCCCACCTATGACAAGGAAATGTATTTCATTGTACAAGCTTTCTTTCAATGGAAACATTACATTATGGGAAAGGATACAATCATCGACATTGATCACAAGCCTTTGCAGTTCATACAGACACATGGGAAGTTGCAGAACGAGCGCCATTAGGAGTGGTCCACTTACCTGCAACAGTTCCATCTCAACATCACGCATAAGACAAGGATAAAAAATCGTATCACTGACTGCCTCAGTCGACCTCCCGTGGCTGTACTCACCACCGTGCTCCATTCCTATGGGCATGAGGCATCTAAGTGGCCTCAACTTTATCCGGAAGATACAGACTTCGCCACCACCTATCAGCTCTTGGGTACATGCGCAAATGTCACCGATTTTCACATTCATGATGGTCTGTTATGCCATTTGGGCCATCTCTGTGTTCCTGCAAGTGAGCATGCAAAGATGATTTGGGAGGCTTACTATAGTTGGATGACAAGAAATTTTGGCATGGAGAAAATTGTGGCCATTCTATAGAAACATTTTTATTGGCCAAAAATTTGACAGGACGTCAGCAAGTATATCAGATCTTGCACTGCTTGTGCCATTTCCAAGCCAGCCATCAAGAAGAAAGTCTTATACACCCCTCTTCCTACTCCTGAGAGGCCTTGGGAATCCGTCTCGATGGATTACATGTTTTTCCTTTTGTCCACCAAGAAAGGAAATGATTGCGTATTTGTGGTGGTTGATTGGTTTTCGAAGATGACCATTCTCACATCCTGTAAGAAGAACATCACATCGACAAACACTGCCAAGCTATTCTTCAAATGAGTGTGGGTCCATTTTGGGATACCAAATACCATCATCTGTGATCGGGACAATAGGTTCCTCAACACATTTTGGTCGATTCTCTTGTGACTGTTTGACACCAAGCTCACGAAATCCACTGCCTTCCACCCTCAAACTGATGGCCAGACAAAGGTCGTCAATCAGATGATTGTACACATCTTGCACATGTATAACCCTAAGCATCCACACACATGGGATAAGAGTCTTTCCTATGTTCAACACAACTACAACAGGGCTCTCCATAACTCCACCAACCATAGCCCCTTTCAGGTGGGGCTGGGATTCCAAACGTTGGGTCCCATTGATGTTTCACTACTCCTTGCAACCACACATACAAATTCTTCCCATGTTTAGTCTGAGGCCGACAAATCCACCATATTCATAGACCGGATTTGGCACATCCGCTAACAGGTCCATGAGATTTTGCAGAAAGCCAATGCTAAGTACAAGCAACGCTATGATCAACTACGGGTACCGCAAAAGTTTCAGGTGGGAGACAAGATCTGGTTACATTTGTAAAAAGAACGCCTTACAGGGCCCCATCAGAAGCTCTGTCTACTTCGATATGTGCCTTACACTATCACCAAGGTTGTGGGTGACAATGCTTTTGAGCTCAACACTCCCCCCTTCCTTGGCTTGCACCTAGTGTTCAATGTGGACCTCCTTCGACCATATTTTCCACCATTATTGGACACCTCAGAGATCGAAAAACAGTTGAAACCAATAGAGCTCAAACCCGATTGCATGGAACATGTATCCAATGATCATATAGTGGACACACAGGTCAAGGGAACTCATCAACAGAGGATTCGACTTTATCGGGTTGTCAAGGTAGGGCAACTCCTGCACCAAGGAAAGTGGCTCACCCAGAGCCAAATTCAACAAACGTTTCCCCACCTGATGGGGGCACTCAATGCAACAGATTCCATTTCTTCCTAAGGGGGGAGGACTGATCCAAGTGGTTATTAGTGGCCACCCACCTATTCCAACTGGCTCATCTTGACAATATTTAGTTCAACACGTTTTTTTGTAATTGTGGGTTCTACACTTTCGAGGCTTTCTGAAGCCCTACACAACTTCCAGGTGGATATTGGTGGCCGCCCACCTAATCCAATTGGCTTATTTTAGAAGTTTTCATGTCAGTACATCTTTCTGTACTTCTAGGGCCATTTTGGGGCCCTAAATAATGTTTTTTTGAGATTACCACGGTCAAACTGTAGACAAAGTCACAGTTTGACGACATAATGTATAGTTCTCTAAAATACATTTCCAATGGGCTATCACGCACCTAAAATAGAGGTCGTATGAAAATTTTATGATCTCGGGAAGTTGAGGTACCAACTTACCCATCAAGGCCCACATAATTTTTGGCGTTTCATCTCCTAGGGTTATTTTTTTGTATGTCTAGGGTTTTGGCCTTCATGAGTAATGTTAACAGGTCCTCTAGAGCCTCACTGTAATCATTCTACTCAGACAGATGCACGTAGCAGCCACATCTCTTCTTAGAGATAAGTACTACCATTCGAGCAAGTTGTTTCAATTCTGCAGTTTTACAATTTCAGCCTATTTTACTTATTCAATAGAAGTTATTGTTCACTGGATATGTGTTGTTGTTCTCCGTATCTCTGTGTTATGGTATTCAATCTGTTATTCATTTCATTCCGCTCATAAATATGCATCACCTGAAGCACTATAAAACTTTTTCTAGTGAAGGTTATTTATTTTCAATGTTTGACAGTTGGCATAGCTCCACAACATTATCTAAATGGACTTCCTTAGCCATTAAAGATTTGCAGTCAACCTCTACCAATGGATTTTCCACAAGTGTAGAAGGATTCTCTGTAGGAATGGAAAAAATAGGAGGAATCACTACAGAACTAGTACAAATTATAGTATTGCCATGAAATCCTTGAGTCAATAAATATTTGGATTTATCATCATCCTTATCTTTTACACACACGAGTACAACATTTTCTCGCATTTACCAATATTCTTATTTTTCCCGTAGTAGCAAGAGACAAGTTAGACTTCACATGATGGGCTCTTACAATATACTCAATCCCATCCTTTTCGAGATGGTACTTGTTATCCTGCCTATAAAAGATAGCTTTCATGTCATACAAATAAATACTTCCGAAAACAATCCCACGAATATCAAGTGGTACAACATCTAACTCTACCTCATCGATGAAATTAGAGGTAATTGCAAATCTGATTTTACATTGTTGAGATACATAAAACTTAGCATATTCACATACCCATCCTAAAGGACATGGTTCTGTATGAGGCTTAGTTTCAAGTCCCAATGTATTAACAATTTCTTTAGAAATAAGATTATCTTGTGAACCACTATCAAAGATTGTATCAATATTTGTATGTTTTGAGATGACTCTAATATGAAATAACTCACTTCTTTTCTTTACATAATGCATTATTTCAACATTTAAAGAATGCGTATATTATAAATAATACTAGTAAAACTAGATATACCTTGTAGTCCTATGGCCATGATCTTGGTTTCATCACCTGAATTTGATCCAAGATCCTCTTGGATTATAGTCGTAGTCTTCTTATTACCCTTTTTGTCTTTGAACCACTTTGGATTTAGTTATGGATAAAGTTTCCAACACTTGGCATCATCATGTCCTTTCTTTTTGCAATGTGAACATGAAGGATTCACCTCTTCTATCTTCATTGTACTTTTTCTTTTCTCACAGGTAATTTGGAATCAGTCTTTTCTGGTTTCCCTTTTTGAGATGGAGATGGAGGTGGAGAAGAAGAAGTAGAAGAAGGAGGAGTTTGAGGAGGATCACCACTGCTTTCTTTGTTTTTCACTTGACTCAGGCCTTCCCCATTCTTTCTTCGTTCTTTGTATAACTCTTCCACCATGGCTTTCGTGTCCAGAAAATATTTCCAAAATGATCTTTCAGACTCAGTGAGGTTTTCTTCCCCTTCAAGTACCACAACTTGTTGTTGGAATGCACGTCTTGTATCAATCGAGGATTAAACTCTTCAAACAATCATTTTCCATGCTTGAGCTTAAACCTGGTTAGCATTCAACACCAACATTCACAAATACTTTATTAGTCTTTCTCTGATACCAACTTGATCTGAAATTGGAGCTTAAATTGACTTTGTTATTTGAAAATTTTCCCAACATTATTAATTAAATGGAGTTAATAAAGTTTAATGAACAATTGAATTGATGAAAATGGAGAATAAAAAACAAATAAGAAGAGAAATAACAAGAATTTGTTAACAAAGTTCACCTGTCATGGGCTACATCTTCGGGTCCGCTTCAACAGTGGCACCGATCCATTAAAATGATGATAAATGGACATCAAAATGGCCTTCTTACATAAAAAACGATGTTCAACCTACATAAATTCATCTTTAGAATTCTTCCAAGAAGAGATGAG
Organism: Picea engelmannii; assembly: GCA_009831015.1. NCBI lineage: Eukaryota > Viridiplantae > Streptophyta > Pinopsida > Pinales > Pinaceae > Picea > Picea engelmannii. Next base: position 616,062 of record ML780050.1, read on the forward strand.
AACTACTAGAAACTTCCTTTGGTTATTCCCGCAATTAAAAAGGTTGAATGGATTTTATTCTCCATACAATATACTTCCTCCTCTCTTCAAAAGGAATCCGTTGTATGATAAAGTAAGGTTTGGGTGTATGGTCTAATGGTAAAGTTTTGGAGTTCAATAGAGGAGATCGTGGTTCAAATCCCATGAAATCTCCTCATACCATTTTACATGGAATAATGCATCCAAAATACCTTATTTGAACTCCACTTTATATGGAATATAATAATGAATATTGGGATATTATTTAGATATTATTTTACATGGAATAATGCATCCAAAATACCTTGTTTGAACTCCACTTTATATGGAATATAATAATGAATATTGGGATATTATTTAGATATTATTCCACATATAATGTATGATTACCATAAATATATAACAATTTGTGCACCCACATATCCATGTGGATTTGACCACAAAAATCCCAGCCATCCAACTTTTCCACATAATACTCCATTGCCACATAGGAGGAGAGATTGGTTGTCACATAGGCTTTTTAGAAGGTCCATGTGGCAGCCTCCTATTGTTCCATGTGATGCCACGTGACATTATTACATAGTCTTCTTGGTGCCATGTGTCGACTTGTCATCGAACCACGTGTCAACATGTCACCATGTTATGTGTCTGTGTTGAGTGTGCCACGTTTCAAACTCTGAGTGTGCTAGGTATCAATTTTGGTGTGCGTCACGTGTTAATCTATGGGTGTGCCACATGTCAACCTCGTCCTTTGTTTTGCCTTCAACTTTTAAAGGCCATAACTTTTGCATATGGTGTCTGTTTGAGTCGTTCAAGTTGCGTTGGAAATATCTTGACGAGCTCTTTGACATGAAGACCTTTTCATCAATTTTGAGACCATCAATTTTGGATCGGTTGTGGGAATCCTCGTGGATCAATTATAGTACAAAATTCTCATTCATGCTTAATAATATAACATAAAAATTGATAGTCATTAAAATAAAAGAGCCACAATTTATGTTCTTAAGGGAATCACGCCTGCATTTAGAGGTAGGCATGTCTACATTTAGAGGTAGGTTGTCATAATCCTTGGGGGTATCCTACCTAACACACAATTTTCCTGGAGAACTTTGTGGCTTTTCATTCTCACAATATATAGTCACTTTCATTGCATTTGTGAATTACATTCATTGCATTAATTGGATTATAAAGTCCCTAATAATGTTCCTTCAACTTCTATTTATTATAAATAGTGATAACTAACTCTAATTGACCTACTTCTATTTTCTTTAGGTTTAATTGGGAGAAGTTAGAATTAAAGCTATGGAGTCACTATTAAGCCTAAGAAAACAATAACTTTTAAATGAAAATAATTTTAATTAATGAAGGTCTCACATCACTATGATCTTGAGCTATACATCCTTTCTCTACAAATATATATTTTTTTAATAATTATTTTTATTATTAAAGCATACAACTTTTATTATGTATTGTAATTCATTTGTAAACTAATTTTATTATATATATTTTTTTAAACTTTCAATAAAAAAATACTAAACAGCATCACTAGTCATTCCACTTATTCAAAATTATTTTAAAATTTTATTATCTTTTAAAAATAATTTTCACATATCTATATCTATATATATATATAAAATACTTCTTTATCATAACCAATATAATAAATAATACAAACATTAGTAATTAATGATTTAAAAAAAGACATTAATTAATTGCACGGCCAAATCCACATAAATAAATAAGTACAGGCGAAAATCTGGAAGTCCGAAGACAAAAGCAACTTTGCTTTTTACCAACGAACAAGAATATTTAGAATTTACAAAAGTACAATATGTATAATAAACCTTAGGTCACTTTGTTTGTTGTCGATATTATAATAGGTGGTATATACATTGTAAGATATATTCTGACGTATATATTAAAGTGATCTGTCCCTGTATATGTAGGGACATGCACAGCAAGCTAGTTAGTGCTCACCCCATACTCCGACTGTGTACGATGCAAAAGTAAGGGTTTCAAAGCCCGAACAACAATCGCAATGTCCTTCTCGACTCCCGCTCTAATTAGTATCCAAGGCCGATATCATCAAACTTAAAACAGCTATACTAACTCTGAAATTATATGTGAAGCAGGAGCTTTATTAGGGTGTTGAGGCCGAGGAGTTTTGGAGATCTTGGGGCGGTATCCTTCCTCCGATCCACACACCTGCCTTAATGGCAAAGTCGATGGTATTCACCACCGTCTGGCTGCGACACTTGGTGCCTCTGAACTGACCTTGTCCAGAATTAAGATAAGCGCTCAGGCAGTCCAGCAATTTCTGATTGCACTGGACGTTCAGGTAATTGCCAGTGCGCGTGATGCAATAGTCATGACTTTTGCAGCAGCTGTCCAACCCATCGCAGGGAGATTCTCCATTGCATCCAGTGTAAAACACTCCGCAGTATCGCCCATACCTTAGAATCGGGGCCTCTGCAATTAAAATACATCGATAATCACATTTACTTTTCAAGGAAAACTTTACTGGAAATGGAAAGAATAAAATGCTTCATATTCGTCGATGATATTATTATCCTTAAAACTTAACAACAATTTCACTAACAAAATGTCAGACACCATGATTCATTCAAATCTCTCAAAAAAAAAAAATCTGGTTGAAAATGGAAGAAATGCTTATTCACAAATGTAGATGAATTTCTAATAAACAAACCCACAAAAAAATACCAAAATACTTAACAATATTCACAATGAACTAACCCCTTCAACATCTATAATCACACTTCAATTCCTTCGCCTAACATCAATAATCAGACTTAACAAAATCTAGTATTGCATGCCTCATTTTAATCTCCTAAAAATCAAAATTAAACATAACGAGGTAGACCTCGACAGAATTTCGACTCGCACCCATTGCTACAGTCCTTCTGCACTCCAGTAACAACAACAACAGAATTAGAATTAATTCACTAACATTCTACTGGCAGTAACTGCCATGGCATGAACTAAGCAATCTACCTCACAGATTCATCAATTGAATATTGTTTTGAAATTAAAATATGTTTCAAAGCATTGAATATAATTACCAATTGCGGAGTATCAGAAGAACCGAGAACAGACTGCAGGAGAAGAAGGCATAGCAGAAAATCTAATCGGCTTCGAAGGCTGGCCATGGATCCCCAACTGATCTGATTGCCAATGGAAAACTTCCTTCGTGTATATATATATATATATATATATATATCAACGGAATGGACTGCTCCTGCTTTGATTGCATTTCACGTCTCTTCTTGGAAAACACTGTGGCCAGTTGGTCTCTCACGGCATCACTCGTCCACTGATGTTTCTGTCGTAGACGAAGTTGACTTCCAATCCAACTTGATATCCTGTGCTGGAACTTTTTGATTTAGTATTTTTAATTTATATTGAATGAACCAAATCAGTCTCAACTATGTGGATAGACTCTCATTGGTTGCACATAATTTTCAATTAAGTAAACCCTGTGAAATGACGCTCACATATTCTTTAGATCTTTCAGTTGACACGTGCATAGCCAGCAGCCACATTTATCCACGACAAATGATAACTAAATGGCAAATCCGTTTGACATAAGGGGTTCGATGTACACTGCTTTGAATTATTAATGTCTTATTGTTTCGGTGACCATTAACGTGTAATTTACATGTGTTTTTTTTTATACAATTTTATTGAAATTATTGGAATTGTAGATTTGAATACTGAATGAAATTATAAATTTTGTATAATTTAAATGTTTCAAAAATTTTTAAAAATACTAAATTCATTTATACATTAAAATATAATGTAAACAATAAAAATATAATGATTTCACCAAAAAATTATTTAACTAAATCCAAAGGATATGTTGTTCGATATTTATGATTATTTTGTATAATCCTTTGTATTAAAAACTGTGATTCCAATCATTTTATTATCATTTAATTTATGTTTTTGGAAATATCTGCTTCATCGTTTTGTTTTGGTCCAAAGAACTTACGTAAAGCAAGTGCGTAAAGTCGGTCGAGCTTTTGATTGGAATATATATATATTTATGTTTCGTCATTTTATTGTTGATTTTTTAATATATTATAATATTTAATTTTTGGTATTGATAGTAAAAAATATAGATATGTTTGACCAGAAGAGATTTGTTCTCACAGACAGTTTAATGTAGACAGAAATTGTTAATTTATAAAATGTTTGTTTTTATATGGAAATTATTTTAAAATGGTGTTTAACTATCTTATGTTTTTTTTTTTTGACTATATAAATTTGAACAAAATGTTTTTTTCTATTATTTAAAATCTATTTTTAAATGTAAAAATAAATTTAACATGCTAAAAATTCTTAGGAACACTAGAGTTATATAAAAAAGTTACTCAAATATACTGATTTAATAATTTCTCATTTAATTTGGAGCAAATATCCAAAAAAAAATTATGACAAAAACTAAAACCTACCTACAATGTTTAAATTACCACTTTAAAAAAAAACATAATTAACTTTAATTATTTATATATTATCTAAAACTTTGATTATTCCAAAAGTTATTCGAACCATGCTGGAAGGATGTGGGTGAAGCATTCGAAGCATGATGGAAAAATGTGGGTGAAACACGAGCATCGAAAATTGTCACAAGGATAAGACAACCAAATGATTTCGAGAAAGTTCTCTCTTGCAAAAGAAGAGTGTTTGAGAATAATATTATTTAATGGTGATATTCTTATGTTTTATGGATAAAAGAAGAGTGTTTGAGAATAATATATATATATATATATATATATATATATATATATATATATATATATATTAAATTAAATTAAATTAAATAAATAAGAAATATTTTTAATTAATGATTAGTCCTTGTTTAAAAAATTAAATTTGGAGTCCATTTGGGAAGACTCCCCTCCACCTTAAATCAATGCAAACTTCGGAGAGGAATGCATTGAGAAGTAGTGGCAACCATAATCAACTTATGTTTTGGAATTGGGTCATTTTCATAAAATTTATATAAATTATTTGTACCATATATGTATGTGTTATGGATTGTTAATATTGATAAGGATTATTTGTTAAGAGTTGAATAATTAAATTATTAGAAGACAAAGATTAAGAAAAAACACGACTATAGGATATATAAGATCACCTTGTTAATTAATATCTTATTACTAAAGAGAGTTTTTTAATTGTGAAAAATAAGATCAATATATTGTAGATATTGAGGCTGCAAAGTATGGGAAGATTTATAGGTATTGGGAGTATCTAATGAAAATATGGTTTTTTATTATTTAGAAAGATGTATTGAGAGGGGGTCCAACAAAAATATTTTGGGAGGTATTTATTAATATCTAGTAAAATTAAAAATACTCTTTAATATTCCATAAAAACAAGTGCTATATCACAAGTTCACCAAATAAAATATATAAGATGACCTAAACTTTGTCATATGTAACAAAAATATGTAAACATTCTTACTTATTAAATTTACAATTAAATACTTAGCAAATTAAATAGTGTCTACCATAACTTATATTGATGTGAATCAATATTATAACCATTTACTATAAAAATCAATACAAACAAACCACTTAACATAATAATTAATAATTAATATATATTATAAATATAAATACAAACAAACCACTTAACATAATAATTCACTAATTGAATTATAATTGAATTAAAGTGAAGTTACAATATATTCACATTATAATTAACTTAAAAAATATAGCTAACTTGAGAAGTGTGAATAACACACATGCAAGACATGCAAATTCAAAGTAAATTATTTTGATTTTGTTTTTTTTACTTAAAAGCATATTTTTTCTCGGACAAAATTCCTCATTATACTTTATTTAATATATCACTTTTATATTGATCACTATTTTATATCATTTTTTTTTTTAAATAAAAAGGGGTAGTGCCTATTATATTGCCATTTCTAAAGTACAAGATTCAAAACTGTGTGTGAGGCCAGCTGTCCCGCCTAAGCAGGAAACCGGGACAGCGTGGCTTCCATGTCCAAGTGTCATCCTGAAAGCATAGTTTGCAAAAAAAGACAGAGGTGGTGTCCTGCCCGAAGGAAACCAGGACCCATAGTTACAGCGTGCATGCTGATTATTTTATCTAACGCTAAAACTGACTGGTAACAGTGACTCCTATACCAAGACCAGAAACAAGTTGAGAGCATGAGGAAACCTTTGGGCCGCATTGTTAGTCCTGAACGCCGGTGTGCCTCCATCTCGCCGGGTACGAATAGGGGCGGGCGCAAGTCGGGCACTGTTTCTTCGTTGAAGCTCGGGAATGTGCCCCAAAAAACATATCCATTCGCTGGTCCAAGCACTCCAGTCGAAAGGTCTGGTCGTTGAGCTGATGCCTGATTTCAAGGATGAGATCCAGATATCTCCAGTCTGCTACGTGGGGCGGCTCCTTGCTGATGTTCTCGTCCGGGTTCTGCGTGTAGTGTCGTTCCTCTCGTCCTGCTCCTTCCTTCTCGTTAGTGGGCTCTGGGGGAGCCTCCTCCGTCACGTAGCAGGGGGAGTACTGCTGCTCCAAGGTGGCTGTGCAGGGGTCGGGCTCCTTATGGTCCAGTTGACAGTTGCTGAGAGTTTCGAGGCCTGAACTCGGGTTCCAGTGCTCGGGTGCTGTGAACAGGATGCATCTTGGAGGACTGGGCAGGCCATCTTCTGGTATGACCTCTTCCACGTACGCCATTGGTGGCGTACGTGGTTTGGTCCTGCGTCGCCGCGCGGCAAGCGCCATTKCYCTCTCGAAAATMTGTTTGCGTATGCGGCGAGCCTCTGCTGCCTCAAATTTCTGCTGCCTTTTRCRCYGAGCTTCCTCYGAATGCCAGGCARCGCCCCGRCGTGATTTGCCTCGGATTCGAGGCATGGCGAGTGCACTGTAGAAACTCTGAGTGGTGCTGTAATTTAACCAGAAGGGTGGGATGTCGAAGTGCAGTCGTCGTTCCGGAGGAATGAGACTGCACCTGCTCGGAGTCGAATGAAGGTCCAGAGCATTCCGGCGCCAACTATGGAATGAAGCTATCACTCCCACTACGAGTATTTTTATGAACACCACCGCCATATCTTTGGCATTAAACCTCTCCATTACTCTCTGTTGCATAGTGCTCTGGCTCAGGGTACTCTTCGCGCGCACGAGAGGCCTCGTCGCGATGGTTCTCCTGTGCAAAAACATGCGGATTAATGGCATGGATCATGCGAGCCGGTAGATGCATTAAAACAACGTCCCGGCTCGCCTCCGCATGGCTCTAGTGCGCCACCTGTCACCCCATACGGGAGCACTATTTTATATCATTACTTCTATTCACTTGCAATAATTAATCATTAAAATGTGAAAAGATTTAAATAAATAATATTATTTAACTTAAAATATTCCAAGATCATTGTGAAAAGTGATTTATGGTATATAATATTATTTCAAGAATTTAGAATTCAAAATGTGAAAAGTGACTTATGTATATAATATTATTCCAAGAAATTAGAATTTAAAATGTGAAAAATGATTTATGTTATATAATATTATTTAACATAAAATATTTGAAGATTTTTTTAATCATTTAAATTAAAAAAAATAATAATACATAATTTGTTTTAACAAATTATCTCATCAAAGCCAACTATTTTATAATCAAATCCAAAGGTTAAATCATCTAAAATTTTCTCATCCATGATATATCCATATATTTTAAATAAAATTAATGCACAATAGCTTCACTTTTGAAAATTTTGAAATACATCAAATAAGTCAATCTTATTTTTGCACATGAGGTGACCCGATACGATAAAAGTCTTTAGACAAGTCTTCTTACGGCTATAAGGAAGGAAGGAAGATACATGGAAATCAATACAATAATATATTAGAACTAAACACTAGCCTCACACAACATGTATGATTGGACTTGAAAGTTGAACTTAACTTGAATTCATCCAATGGGAATGGAGAAAAGTCAATCGATGACTTTTCTTCATGCTTGTTGGATGGATGGAATCTGCAATCGAGATAAGTATGATCAGACTTGACCTTAAGTCGAATTCATCCAATGGGAATGGAGCAAAGTCAATCGATGACTTTTCTTCATGCTTGTTGGTGTTGGAGCCGCCCTTAATTTACTATAACCCTTCACAATTTTCAGTCTTTGATACTTGAATTCTAAAGATAGCCTTTTGACCTTTCCCTCTCAGGACTTTGAAAAAATCCTACAACCTTGTCAAATGGCCAGCAATGTTTTTTCTCCCCTTAAAACAAATCCACTTTCGTAATAACGATTGATCTTATTGCTTTATTTCGGGATATCGCAAGTCAGATACTTTAATCTTTGAATTCACACGTCCCGAGTCACGAAACGGCGAACTCACGTTAAGTCTTCACTCTAGACAGTAATCGGGGTAAAGTTTTAACTCAGTGATTAAACGCCATCGGGGTTTCGCACCTCGGCGTTCGTCAAAACTAAATGTTCTTCCTTACGGTCCCAAGAGACGAGAGGGCGAGGTACTTGTGAGTTAACCCTGACCTAAGAGCTTAGGCAAAAAAGCTAACCATGGTTCAAATGGGTCTCGGCGTTTCGCCACTCGGTGATATCTTTTTGAAAATAATGGTGTCTAAAACTCTGACTCACGAAGCCACGATGTAATTATAGCCTGGTTAATTAATCACCTAATCCAAGTTTTTCTTGATCCTAATTAATTTCATAAATATCGCTATCTCGCAGTTTCGTGACTCGGCTTGCTAGTCTCCCAAATTTTTATCTTCGAAGTTCCGAGTCGCGATACAACGAGTAAAACAATTATGAAATTAATCACACCTTAAATCAAGATTATCTTTAATCAAGCCAAAATCGGTCCTCGCAGTCTCGCGAGTTGAAAACTCAAAATGTTGAAAGGAAATCCACGATGCAGCGAAAGACGAGAATTTTTACAGCGTTGATAGGTTTGAATACTTTAAAATGAATCGAGGTATTTCACGCGCATCAAGGCTTGCACATTTCCCGAGGTAACTTTTTGCTTTCCATACTCCGACTCACTGTCAAACCACCAAACATTTATGATATTAATGAAGAATTAGGGTAAATCTACGAATAAATAAGATCAGATTTTACGCAATCAATTCGTTTCTAATTGCGATCAGACAGACTTATTACGAAGAGTACAGAATTTTCAAATATATACGGGAGTCTCATTTTATTATAATCAAAACATTTTTCATAAGCACGCAGAGCTCGTCATCTTCCGAGTGGACTAATTCCTGCATGTATACACAGGTTTATTGCAGAAGAGAGAAAACGCAAGCTTCAGCTATGGCTCCGCGGAAAGTAGCAAAGGCTAACGTCGAGGATGCAGGGCAAGGTTCAGATACTGTCTCCCACACTTCACCTCGGAGTGGCGGTTCGGTTCGTAACTGGTCGTTTGTTTCAGATATCCTGCAAACCGAGCTGGTAAATTATTCAGACTCAGATGACAATGAAAAAGACGATTTGAACCTAAATACAAGATTGTCGTTCAATCTGGAATGAATAAGGTGGAAACCAGACCACGGTTGCTCCCCTATTATGATATGATCCGATGGGCATTGGATCACATAGACTTACCCACCAGAACTATAATAAACGACCAATGGGTCACGGTCGGGACTTTTAGACCGGAGCACATCCAAACCATGTATAAGCTCCCGACAACATCTGAATACACGTATAGTGCTGAATTCCTGGAGGGATTCAAACAGAAGGAGTGCATTGAATATGACAAAACAATGCCCGGGCTGATTAAAGATTGGGTTTCGCGCACCGCGAAGTTCAGAGCAAATGAGCATGGCGTATATTCTATATCTTCTTTGGAGCCACAGTACAAATATGTGGCCATAATGACCTGTCAGCTTTTTGGGAGAGAAGACACCTCGCATTTCTACATCGCGTGGGTGCCTCTCATATTCAGGGTTGCAAAAGGTTGCTCATTTAATTGGGCAAAGATGCTCTAAGACAGTCTGGCCAACAGGGTCATAGAGTATCGGGAGCAAAAGGCAAACGGGAAACCATCCTCGTTTTACATGTCAGCTTATATCATGGACGCGATATGTTCCATGACTCCATTCCCTTTGATGAGTTGGGCTTGGAGTCCATTCGATGAAAAAACTGTACATGAATATCACGACAAGATTTGGGAGGATAAGCCGGACAAATTTATTTATGAAATTTTCAACTGGGTGATGGTGCCCCTGCACATCGCCATTTTTGGTCTTTCGCCACCTCAGATCTCGGATAGCATTGCTGCAAATCTGAGTGGTATAGCAGACTGGTACGTAGAAGCAGATTTTTCCTACTTCAGAGTTTTCGGAGCTGCTGTTCCACCGCTTGCACTACCACTGTTCATCCCCGACAAGCTGGCTTGTCACGAGATTGCCCGAAAAACAGTGATTGGCGGGGTGAATAAGGAGCTTAAAGCATCTGCGAAGAAGGTATGGCCGTTTTTCCCTGTTCGGCTAAATTCTTATTCCTTATTGGATTTCGGGCATGCTAAAGCTGAGGTTGTAGCCCTGGAAGACTTGAGTTTAGTCTCCATTGAATATAAAAAACATGATCCTCAGAAAATTGTAAGCAATCATTTAGCTAATTGTGGGATGAAAAGGTTTGAACATGAGTGTTCGCCCTCGGATGACATTTTCCGAGGGGCGAGATCTTATGGGGAAGTGCTAGTTCGGATCCAATATTTAGCACCTGAAGATATGGCCTCGGTATTAAAATTTCAGGAAACCAGATGAAAGTGTCTTCCTGCGGTATTGCGAGGAGGGAGCCCGACCGCTTCTGAGACAGAGATGAAAGATGACAAAGGCCCCAAAGAAACAACTTCCGATTCCGGAAAAAGCCATAACGAGGGGGATCAAACAAATAAGCCCGAAGACGAGACATAGAATCCAGACCTGCCAGAGACGTAGAATCCGGACCCGCCAGAGACCCAGAATACGGAAATGGAGACAAAGACTACTGAACCCCCGAAGAAGCAGGACTCAGTCATCACACCAGGGAAAGCAGCGAAATAGATCGGTGAGCCCATCGCTTCTGTCACCCCCTTGCAGTCAACGCAAGGAAATATAGAAGAAGGATGGATTTTTGACGAGGAGCTGAGGTCGATCAGAGCAGAAGAACTTCCTCCAAATGAGTTCTTCTTCGAAAAAAAGAGAAAAGTGGTGGTGAAAAGGGAGTTCTACTAGGATGAAGGATCAATCGCTAAAAAATTCAAAGTTATGACAGAGGGAAAGAACAAAAAGAATGACGAATTCACCACGGAGATCGCAGGAACGCTAGGAGCGTACGCATCGGCGAATCAATTCTCGGTCGGGATGTTAAAAAATCATCTTAAAAGAAAGAATCGCCTGATCAAGACTCTTGATGCCAGAGTAGCTTCAGCCGCAGAAAGCGCTAGGAGTCAGGTGAGTGGGGAAATAGAACTGGCTCGACTAGCTGATAAAAAGGAAATAGAAGTCCTCAAAACCAAGTTGGAACAAGCACATTCGGTGATCCGAAATGGTCGGAATCAGGCAGGGCAACAAAGGAATATGATCAAAGAGTTGCAGGCTCAGTTAGAGGTTGCTAAAAGCAGGGTGGTCGATGCCGAGGGGTTTAAATCCCGAGCAATCGATATTCGGAGCAAGATATCTTCTGTACAACAGAGTCTGCTAGACAAAGTGGGAGCGATTCGAGAAGATTGCCTGTTGATGCATCGGATTTCCGAGAATCTGACTGTCAGAGAAAGGAATGCAGAAGCTGCTCAGATCGCCTTTCAAGAGGCGGTGATAGCTACTAACAACATATTTTCAGCAGGTTCTCCCAGACTCACCATCGCTGAACAAACTAGAGGTAACATTTTGTTAAAGGATTGGGAACATAATATTAGCTTAAGCAAGGAACAGGTCCAAAAAGTGACAAATTCATTAGAAGAAGCCTTCAATGCTATAGATGGTGAGTTGTTAGGTATGGAGAGTGGAGGTGGTTCAGAAACGTTAAGGCAAATGAATGTGGATCAGATTTCCCTCGACCTGAAAGAGAAGAATGAGAGAGATTCGGCGGATATCTCAAAGATGGACAGGGTGGACATGGCTCAAGTTGACAAGCACTTAATTCAACCTAGCGCACAACTAAGTGCCCTAGACATCGTTGATCCACAAATGGGGGATAAGCTGCCACAGTTAGCACGAGAATTCTATTTCGCCGAAGCCAGCTATCAAGCGGAACCTTCGCAGCTTGTGTCCTAGTTTGTGGACAAATGTATCATATGCACCGAATCCGTGCAAAGACAAGCACCTGGCGCCATTTGAAATTAGAATTGGAGAAAAGAGAGTGATTTCGATCTTTTCGGTTGTAACTGAATTTGTGAAACCGTTGAGTTTCTAAACTGATCTACCAAGTTGTATAAATATACCAAAAAAAGAAGAAGAGGGGGCTGGAAACTTTTTAGTATCGATTGTAATAGAATTTTGCATTTGAAGAAGTTAATATACAAGCAATTTGGAGATTCTCGATTCCATCCAGACTGTATTTCCAAGTTTGCTTCTCTGTATTTCATGTTTCACTTCATTCCATTTGTTCATAACTGATGTGATTTGTTATAATTTAGTACGACCACTACCATAACAAAAGAATTCTGGTTTTCTGTATTTGTTTATTATATTTCCTCTGCACCAGCTATTAGCGGGTGTAAGACGAATTTGGGATTTCAGAACTCTACGTTTATTCTTCGCTAATGTCAGTTATTTTCTTACTAATTTCCTCCTCTGTTATATGCGATTTTTCTCTTGGACAGGAATCTTGCACTATATGCAGTTGAATGTATCTCTCCCATCTCACACTCTTTATTGAAATATAATACAGTTGCGGGAAAGAGCCTTCCAATCGCATTTTTATTTTATTCCAAATTACGTAAGGTTCTCTTTACTTCGACCAAATCAAGACAACATTTAAACCTCATTGTTAAATCCTTTCCTAACCTCACTGTTCCTCTATGACTGTCCCTGTAGCGACACAACCTAATATCGAACCCGGACTATCTAATCAAACGCATATCGCCTTAAATATTTTTGACACAATCCTTAAAACTGCAAATAACCGGGAAGAACTTGAACGTTCATGGGAAGCCATTGAACAAGATATAAATAATTAGGAACAGTTGGAAGCTAGACGTCGTGAACATAGAAACCTTCCCTAGTTTCCTCACCGAAGGTGACATTACCCTTTTATCCATCTTTCACATACTTTCGGATGCCTTGACACTGTACGTTTAAGCCTTAGTATAGACTCAGGAACAACATCTTTCTGGCGCCGTTGCTGGGGAGTGAAGTTACAAAATCTTTTCCCTGGGAAAACGACATTTATTTCATTGAAAGTGTTACTCCTTGATAGTGAAGATTGAGTACACAGCATTTTAAGGCTTTTCAATCTTTCACTTGGTGACTCCACGAAAAAATAAGCTGGCATTCGTTAGAAGGAATACCAGACAGAGCTCGGATGGTAAACTGTTTACGCTTGTTAATAATCCTGAAATTTCTTTAAAGACTAAATGCCATTTAGAACCTTCTACTTCACGCAGTCCTCTGATTGATACCCTAGATCCGACGACAAACTGTTTCGAAGTTAGGAGTGAGATACATCAAACTGTCCCATCCCTACACAAGGGAAAAGATCCTTTTGAAAGTCTGTCGACAGTTGATATACCAGCTTTTCTTCGACTGAATTTCCCAGTCTTTCCTGTTTCACCACCAGAGACGATGGTTGCCGCCGGAGGAGGAGGTGGAGGTGCTCCTGGAGGTGGAGTTGGAGGTCAAGGCCATGTCCCTCCTCCTAGAGTATTCGCTAAAGTAGCAGTAAGGTACGCTCCCCTGGTATTACCCGTTCCCCTCCATGATTTACCTGAAAACTACATCAAAAATCTTCCTAAGTTCACTGGGGAGGGAGATCTAACCGCAGCCAAGCATATAAATTTCTTTGACCAGTTCGCAGACATCTGTGGTATCGAACATGAAGATGTCTATTCGAGACTTCTTGTCCAGACCTTTGAAGGACTGGTTCAAACTTGGTTTCAGAGCTTACCCGCAGCTTCTATCCTATCATATGACGCTTTGGAAGATGCTTTCCTAAGACAATGGGGAGAGAGAAAAGATCACTTATATTATCTTACCGAATTTGGGTCCCTAAAGAAAAAGAACTCAGAAACAGTTATGGAATTTATTATGAGATTCAACAAACTGTATCATAAGATTCCAGCCGCAGTTAAACCCTCTGAACCTTCAGCCAAAGTAACCTTCGCGGGAGCTTTCGAGCCAGA
>ML780050.1:650089-671859 GCA_009831015.1 Picea engelmannii
TTGCATATTTCCCGAGGTAACTTTTTGCTTTCCATACTCCGACTCACTGTCAAACTGCCAAACATTTATGATATTAATGAAGAATTAGGGTAAATCTATGAATAAATAAGATCGGATTTTACGCAATCTGAATACACGTATGGTGTTGAATTCCTGGAGGGATTCAAACAGAAGGAGTGCATTGAATATGACAAGACAATGCCCAGGATGATTAAAGATTGGGTTTCGCACACCGCGAAGTTCAGAGAAAATGAGCATGGCGTATATTCTATATCTTCTTTGGAGCCACAGTACAAATATGTGGCCATGATTACCTGTCGGCTTTTTGGGAGAGAAGACACCTCACATATCTCAATCGCGTGGGTGCCTCTCATATTCAGGGTTGCAGAAGGTTGCTCATTTAATTGGGCAAAGATGCTCTCAGACAGTCTGGCCAACAGGGTCATAGAGTATCAGGAGCAAAAGGCAAATGGGAAACCATCCTCGTTTTACATGTCAGCTTATATCATGGACGTGATATGTTCCATGACGCCATTCCCTTTGATGAGTTGGGCTTGGAGTCCATCCCATGAAAAAACTGTACACGAATATCACGACAAGCTTTGGGAGGATAAGGCGGACAAATTTATTTATGAAATTTTCAACTGGGTGATGGTGCCCCTGCACATCGCCATTTTTGGTCTTTCACCACCTCGGATCTCGGATAGCATTGCTGCAAATCTGAGTGGTATAGCAAACTGGTACGTAGAAGTAGAGTTTTCCTACTTCAGAGTTTTTGGAGCTGCTGTTCCCCCGCTTGCACTACTAGTGTTCATCCCCGACAAGCTGGCTTGTCGCGAGATTGCTCGACAAACAATGATTGGCGGGGTGAGTAAGGAGCTTAAAGCATCTGCGAAGAAGGTATGGTCATTTTTCCCTGTTCAGCTAAATTCTTATTCCTTATCGGATTTCGGGCATGCTAAAGCTGAGGCTGCAGCCCTTGAAGACTTGGGTTTAGTCTCCATTGAATATAAAAAACATGATCCTCAGAAAATTGTAAACAATCATTTAGCTAATTGTGGGCTGAGGAGGTTTGAACACGAGTGTTCGCCCTCGGATGACATTTTCTGAGGGGCAAGATCTTATGGGGAAGTGCTAGTTCGGATCCGATCTTTAGCGCCCGAAGATATGGCCTCGGTATCAAAATTTTAGGAAACCAGACGAAAGTGTCTTCCTGCAGTATTGCGAGGAGGGAGCCCGACCGCTTCCGAGACAGAGCCGAAAGATGACGAAGGCCCCAAAGAAACAACTTCCGGTTCCGGAAAAATCCATAACGAGGGGGATCAAACAAATAAGCCCGAAGCAGAGACGCAGAATCCAGACTCGCCAGAGACGCAGAATTCGGACCCGCAAGAGACCCAGAATACGGAAACAGAGAAAAAGACTACTGAACCCCCGAAGAAGCAGGACTCAGTCATCACACCAGGGAAAGCAGCGAAACAGATCGGTGAGCCCATCGCTTCTTTCACCGCCTTGCAGTCAATGCAAGGAAATATAGAAGAAGGATGGATTTTTGACGAGGAGCTGAGGTCGATCAGAGCAGAAGAACTTCCTCCAAACGAGTTCTTCTTCGACAAAAAAAGAAAAACGGTGGTGAAAAGGGAGTTCTACCAAGATGAAGGATCAACCGCTAAAAAATTCAAAGTTATGACAGAGGCAAAGAACAAAAAGAAAGAGGAATTCGCCACAGAGATCGCAGGAATGCTAGGAGCGTACGCATCGACGAATCAATTCTCGGTCGGGATGTTAAAAAATCAGCTTAAAAGAAAGAATCGCCTGATCAAGACTCTTGAAGCCAGAGTAGCTTCGGCCACAGAAAGCGCTAGGAGTCAGGTGAGTGGGGAAATAGAACTGGCTCGACTAGCTGATAAAAAGGAAATAGAAGTCCTCAAAACCAAGTTGGAACAAGCGCATTCGGTGATCCAAAATGGTCGGAATCAGGCAGGGTAGCAAAGGAATATGATCAAAGAGCTGCAGGCTCAGTTAGAGGTTGCTGAAAGCAGGGTGGTCGACGTCGAGGGGTTTAAATCCCGAGCGATCGATATTCGGAGCAAGATATCTTCTGTAAAACAGAGTCTGCTAGACAAAGTGGGAGCGATTCGAGAAGATTGCCTGTTGATGCATCAGATTTCTGAGAATCTGACTGTCAGTGAAAGGAATGCAGAAGCTGCTCGGATCGCCTTTCAAGAGGCGGTGATAGCTACTAACAACAGATTTTCAGCAGGTTCTCCCGGACTCACCATCGCTGAACAAACTAGAGGTAACATTCTGTTAAAGGATTGGGAACATAATATTAGCTTAAGCAAGGAACAGGTCCAAAAAATGACAAATTCATTAGAAGAAGCCTTCAATGCTATAGATGGTGAGTTGTTAGGTATGGAGAGTGGAGGTGGTTCAGAAACATTAAGGCAAATGAATGTGGATCAGATTTCCCTCGACCTGAAAGAGAAGAATGAGAGAGATTCGACGGATATATCAAAGATGGACAGGGTGGACATGGCTCAAGTTGACAAGCACTTAATTCAACCTAGCGCACAACTAAGTGCCCTTGACATCGTTGATGCACAAATGGGGGATAAGATGCCACAATTAGCACGAGAATGCTATTTCGCCGAAGCTAGCTGTCAAGCAAAACCTTCGCAGCTTGTGTCCCAGTTTGTGTACAAATGTATCATATGCACCGAATCTGCGCAAAGACAAGCACCTGGCGCCATTTGAAATTAGAATTGGAGAAAAGAGAGTGATTTCGCTCTTTTCAGTTGTAACTAAATTTGTGAAACCGTTGAGTTTCTAAACTGATCTGCCAAGTTGTATAAATATACCACAAAAAGAAGAAGAGGGGGCTGGACCTTTTTGGTATCAATTGTAATAGAATTTTTCATTTGAAGAAGTTAATATACAAGCAATTTGGAGATTCTCGATTCCGTCCAGACTGTATTATCAAGTTTGCTTCTATGTATTTCATGTTTCACTTCATTCCATTTGTTCATAACTGATGTGCTTTGTTATAATTTAGTACGACCACTACCATAACAAAAGAATTCTGGTTTTCTGTATTTGTTTATTATATTTCCTCTGCACCAGCTATCAGCAGGTGTTAGACCAATTTGCGATTTCAGAACTCTACGTTTATTCTTCGCTAATGTCAGTTATTTTCTTACTAATTTCCTCCTCTGTTATATGCGAGTTTTCTCTTGGACAGGAATCTTGCACTATATGCAGCTGAATGTATCTCTCCCATCTCACACTCTTTATTAAAATATAATACAGTTGCGGGAAAGAGCCTTCAAATCGCATTTTTATTTTATTCCAAATAACGTAAGGTTCTCTTTACTTCGACCAAATCAAGACAACATTTAAACCTCATTGTTAAATCCTTTCCTAACCTCACTGTTCCTCTATGACTGTCCCTGTAGCGACACAACCTAATATCGAACCCGAACTATCTAATCAAACGCATATCGCCTTAAATCTTTTTGACACAATCCTTAAAACTGCAAACAACCGGGAAGAACTTGAACGTTCATGGGTAGCCATTGAACAAGATATAAATAATCAGGAACAGTTGGAAGCTAGACGTCGCGAACGTAGAAACCTTCCCTAGTTTCCTCACTGAAGGTGACATTACCCTTTTATCCATCCTTCACATACTTTCGGATGCCTTGACACTGTACGTTTAAGCCTTAGTACAGACTCAGGAACAACATCTTTCTGGCGCCGTTGCCAGGGAGCGAAGTTACGAAATATTTTCCCTGGGAAAACGACATTTATTTCGTTGAAAGTGTTACTCCTTGATAGTGAACATTGAGTACACACCATTTTAAGGCTTTTCAATCTTTCACTTGGCGACTCCACGAAAAAATAAGCTGGCATTCGTTAGAAGGAATACCAGACAGAACCCGGATGGTAAACTGTTTACACCTGTTAATAATCCTAAATTTTTTTTAAAGACTAAATGCCATTTAGAACCTTCTACTTCACGCAGTCCTCTGATTGATACCCTAGCTCCGACGACAAACTGTTTCGAAGTTAGGAGTGAGATCCATCAAACTGTCCCATCCCTACACAAGGGAAAAGATCCTTTTGAAAGTTCGTCGACAGTTGATATACCAGCTTTTCTTCGACTAAATTTCCCAGTCTCGCCTGTTTCACCACCAGAGACGATGGCTGCCGTCGGAGGAGGAGATGGAGGTGCTCCTGGAGGTGGAGTTGGAGGTCAAGGCCATGTTCCTCCTCCCATAGTATTCGCTAAAGTAGTAGCAAGGTACGATCCCCTGGTATTACCCGTTCCCCTCCATGATTTACCTGAAAACTACATCAAAAATATTCCTAAGTTCACTGGGGAGGGAGATCTAAGCGTAGCCGAGCATATAAATTTCTTTGACCAGTTCGTAGACATCTGTGGTATCGAACATGAATATGTCTATTCGATACTTATTGTCCAGACCTTTGAAGGACCGGTTCGAACTTGGTTTCAGAGCTTACCCGCAGCTTCTATCCTATCATATGACGCTTTGGAAGATGCTTTCCTAAGACAATGGGGAGAGAAAAAAAATCACTTATATTATCTTACCGAGTTTGGGTCCCTAAAGAAAAAGAACTCAGAAACAGTTATGGAATTTATTATGAGATTCAACAAACTGTATCATAAGATTCCAACCGCAGTTAAACCCTCTGAACCTTCAGCCAAAGTAACCTTCGCAGGAGCTTTCGAGCTAGATTTCACCCTACTTCTGTGTGAGAGAAGAGGAGCTACCCTGGATAGAATGCAAGACGATGTTGTCGAAATCGAATCTAATATGATGGCTTCGGGAAAATTAAAAGCCAAAGTAGAAACAGTCAACCACGAGAATAGACGCTATAGGGAACCAGCGGGTCCTTCGGGCTCAAATAGATACACTGATGACAGAGTAGATGATATGGCCCGAGTAATTAAAGAACTGTCCAACAAAATATCTAGGATGGAGTTAGACCACTTTAAGGATGATTCTTCAAACAAAAAGAACTTCAGAAGAAACCCAAATCCTCAAAATCAACAGAAACAAATTAAGAACGAAGATCAAAAAATACAAGCGCCATTAAAAAACGAAAATTTTATAGGCGCAAATGACTTCCAAGACTTCGGAGATTCGGAAGATGAAGTCGCGAATTTCGGCGATGACTGTTCGCAGCCATATATCACTCGTGAAGATTAAGAGAAATCTTTGAAAAACCCACAACCAGCTAATGAAGATAAAGAAGATGATCACATTGATCCCTGTATATCTCAACCAGAAACAGAGATGATAATGGCCGAGTTTCAACCCAAATACAACCTAAGATCAAAAAATAAACCCACCTCAACGGATCAGCCTAAGAGAATCCTCCAAAGGGGTCAAGTTCATGAACCTCCTTCGGAAGAAACCTTGTTACCCAACAACAAAACCAAGGTAGAGAAAATTCAAGGGTCCGAGGCGAAAAAAGTTGAAACTCAAACAAAAGAAGCCGAACCAGTAGATAAAGTTACATCTTCAACTAAGAACACGAGTGATAAGGCGGTTCAGACAAGTAAGTCGGAAAGAAAAAATTTGGAAATCCCAACCAAAGAAATGGAAAAGGTAAACACATCTTTCAGTCTTGAAAATGAGTTAAACAAGATTAAAATACCGATTCCTTTGGTAGAATTAGCAAAAAATCCCACTTACCGGAAACAAATTGCTAAAGCGATGGGTGTCTGCGAGCTAGAAAGTCAGTCCGATGTTATCAACCTGGAAGATGACAGACCGAACATCACCTTTGGTCCTCATTTTGAAGGGTCCAAAGACAACATCACTCCTTTTTATATCACTCTGAATATACATGATCAATTGCTACATAACTGTATGTTAGACTCTGGGGCTTCTCATAATGTCATGCCCAAAATTATAATGGAGAAGTTGGGTCTTCAGATTACGAGACCTTATGGCAATCTGTATTCTTTCGATTCCAGGAAGGTTAAATGCATGGGAATGATAAAGGATCTGGTAGTTACCCTAGCGCAAGTCCCTGTTAAAAGTATCCTGATGGATGTGGTTATCGCCGATATCCCTCCTAAATACGGTATGCTGTTGTCTAGGTCATGGGGGGCCAAGTTAGGAGGTTCCCTTCAGGTAGACATGTCTTATGCCACAATCCCTGTGTTCGGGGGTCAATTCACTCGTTTGTACAGAGAGACAAGATTAGCGTACATGGTTAGTGATCCCCAGAACCCACACAACTTCCCAATTTACATCGCAAACCAAGATCTGGGAAACTGCATTTTGTCTTTTGATGATGGGATGGATGAAGCTCCAAAAGAAATCGATGCAAAGCAAGAATATTTAAGCCCCTTGACAGAAGAGCTGTGCAAAAATGGTGTATGGAAAATGTACTTCGATGGCGCTTCGTCTTCTGAAGGTGCTGGTGCTGGGGTACTTTTGGTAGCACCCGAAGGTAAGTTCATGGTTCCTTTCTCTTATCGTTTGCAGTGGGATATATATTACACTAACAACGTATGTGAGTATGAAGCATTGATATTAGGATTAGAAGCTACCAAGAAATTGAATATAAAGAAATTGGAGGTATACGGTGATGCAGAGTTGATAGTGAGACAAGTGAAGCGACAGTACCTAGCCAAGCATCCCAGACTAAGAACCTACAGAAATTGTGCTTGGGATCTGATGAAAAACTTTTTCTCATCTGTAAAGGTCCATTTTATTCCTCGAACAAAAAATCTACATGCTGACGCATTGGCGAAGGCAGCTTCAACCTTTTCTCCTCCCATGACCGTCAAGCTGAAGTATCACATTGAAATCAAATACAAACCGTATATACCAGACAATATCCAACACTGGCAGGTTTTTGAGGATGACGAACAAATCAAGAAATTTCTTACAGCAGTAGGGGAGTTCTCCCAAACTCATCCAGACCAAGAGAATCAAAATGACCCGGCGTGGATTATGCAAGAAGGGGAAGATCTTGAAGCCTTCCGAGAAAAAATATCGGATCATCGGATGTTGGTCCTTAAAAACAACCAAATTCTGAAAGGCTTAATTCTGTTAGAAATACTTTTCGACCAAAACGACGTACTTGCGAAATCCACTTTGCAGCCCCAACCAGAGGAAGTGCAGGACTGCGATATAGGAACTGAGAAAGAACCCAGAATAGTAAAGATATCTATGTTCCTCCCTCCCAAGGTAAAAGTCTAGTACAGAGACCTTCTAAGACAGTACAAAGATGTTTTCGCCTGGTCCTATGATGAGCTTAGAACGTATGACACTTCCATAATTGAGCACAAGATACCTTTGAAGCCCGAGGTTAAGCCGTTCAGGCAAAAGCTTAGGCAAATTAACCCCATTTTGTTGCCTGTGATCGAAAAGGAAGTTAAGAATCTTTTAGATGCGAAAATAATCGTGCCTCTGAGGTACTCAGACTGGGTGGCAAATTTGATCCCGGTCAGGAAAAAGAATGGAGAAATTAGACTCTATGTAGATTTCCGAAACTTGAATAAGTCTTCCCTTAAGGATAATTATCCGCTCCCCAAAATGGACCATGTACTGGAAAGGGTAGTCGGAGCAAATAGAATGTATATGGTAGATGGGTTCTCTGGGTATAACTAAATCGCCATGAACGAGCAAGATCGAGAAAAAACTGCTTTCACCACACCATGGGGTACATTCATGTATGATAAAATGTCGTTCGGTTTGATGAATGTAGGTGMCACATTCCAGTGTGCTATGGACATTGCCTTCGTGGGAGAAAGAGAAAAGTTCATGGTCATCTACCTCGATGATTTGACGGTTTTCTCTAAAACTGATGAAGAACATTTGGTCCACCTAAAGCAGACTTTCGAAAAATGCCGCAGGTATGGTCTGTCCTTGAACCCAAAAAAATCACATTTCGCTATGCGGGAAGGTAAGCTTCTGGGACATATTGTATCTAAATATGGGATCAGGATTGATCCTAAGAGGATTGAATCAATAGAAACTATAAATATTCCCAGAAACGTAAAAGAGATTCAATCTTTCTTAGGTTTAATAAAAATTTTACGAAGGTTTATCCCCAATTTTGTTGAGATTGTCAAATTGATCACAGGAACGTTGAAGAAAGATAGCAGAGTCAATTGAACAGCTGAGGCTAAAGCATCGTTCGCGCATATTAAGAAAGTCATCAGCGAGGCGCCCATGTTAGTAAGCCCAGATTACATGAAAGACTTTCTTATCTTCTCGTTTGCTTATGAACATACCATCGCTGCAGTGCTCCTGCAAAAAGATGATGAAGGATTCGAACGACCGATCGCGTTTTTCAGCAAGAGTCTTAGAGACGCCGAACTAAAGTATGACATCATTGAAAAGCAGGCGTACGCAATGGTGAAAGCACTAAAAGCATTCAGAACGTATGTCCTACATTCGAAAATCATCGCGTACGTGCCGACCAGTGCTGTAAAAGATATCTTGGTACAACCAGATAGTGACGGAAAACGAGGGCGCTGGCTCGCTAAAATACAAGAGTTCGATCTGGAAGTCAAGCCGAAAAAGTTGATAAAAGGGCAGGGTCTGGCCAAACTCTTGGCCGAGTCGAACCTTAGAGCCCTTGATATTAATTGCCTCGAAGAAGAAGGAGATACACACCTGCACGGACAAGATGACCAGACGGATCCAAGAAAGATAGAGGAAGAGTTCATATCGTCGGGCTGGTACAAAGACTTTGTGTTTTACTTGTTGAACCTGAAGTGCCTAGACGGACTATCACCAGCCAAATGCAGAACTTTAAAACTCCATGCTGTAAAATATTTCATCGCCAAAAACCAACTATACTGGAAGGATCCACTTGGGTTCCTACTAGTCTGTTTATTTGAGTCAGAAACTCCACGGGTTATAGAGGAATTTCATGAAGGAGTATGTGGAGGACATCACGCATGGAGAGACACAACATATAAGATCTTGAGGGCCGGATACTATTGGACGAAACTATTTTTCGGATGTAAATGCCAAAGTGCGTGCCTACAACCCGTGTCAGATATTCGCTGGCAAACAGAAACTCCCTGCACTACCACTCGTCCCAGTCAAAACTGAAGCTCCATTTCAACAATGGGGTCTATAGTTTATAGGGGAAATTAACCCCCACTCCAGTGCTCAGCATAAATGGATCCTAATAGCTACGGATTATTTTACTAAGTGGGTGGAAGCCACTCCAACCAAAAGGGCAACAGACTCAGTGGTAATCGAATTTTTGGAGGACAACATCTTGTCAAGATTTGGGTGTCCCCGAAATATTGTCACCGACAACGCCCAGGCCTTTAAATCCATGGCCATGATCAGCTTCTGTCAGAAGTACAATATCGTTCTCGACCATTCCACTGCTTATTACCCTCAGGGGAATGGGTTGGCCGAGTCATCCAACAAGAGCCTGGTAAACATCATCAAGAAAGTACTGGATGAAAATAAAAGGTCCTGGCATGTATACTTGAAGTACGCATTGTGGGAGAACCACATCAGCACTAAAAGGTCTATCGGCATGTCACCGTTTCAAATGGTCTATGGCACAGATGTTGTTCTACCTATAAACCTAGCGTTACCAGTGATGAAGTTATGGCAGGATCAACATGAAGAGCCAAATCATGTGACCAGAAGAATAAATCAGCTGATTGAAGTTCAACAACATACAGTGGAGGTTGATGAAAAAATGCATAAGTACCAAGATGATATGAAAGCATTGTTCGACCTCAAAGAAAAATACAGAGAATTCCTCCCAGGTGACTTAGTATTAAGATGGGATGCGAGAAGAGAAGAAGCTGCCAAGCATGGCAAGTTTGACCACCTTTGGTATGGACCATTCAGGGTCTCAGCTACAGAAGGGAAAAATTCTTTTCTCCTGGAAAATATAGACGGAGAAGTCCTCAGTGCCCCTGTCAATGGGCGCTATCTGAAGCACTATATGACATAGCAGTTGTAAAAAAAAAAAAAAAAAAAAAATATTTGTAAATAAATAAAATTTACGTTTTGTGCATACTGATATTTTCATTTGAATATTTACTTTTCATTTTTTGGATTTTTGTCCTTAAACTCTTGGCACATTTCTAATAAGATTAGTATTGACTTTTTATAGGATTCCAGTTGCCGATAAAATTAACAGGAAAAGTAATTTGTAGGTCAGTGTCAGAAATAGAGTGGCATTAAAACAGATAATACCTACAATATTTTCATGGTTCTCCCAGAAAATGAAAAGAAAAGATAAAGGTGAGCTTTCGAAAAACGCAGGTTATAAAAGACTGTTTCAAGAAAACCAAGGTAACGTTTTTCAAACTGAAGTATGGGCTAAAACGTTAAATAGCATGCATTGTTGTTGTTTAGATAATCTTTGAGTTGAAGTGATTTGAATGAATACACTAAATCTGAAAACAACAAGTCAGAATATCTGTCCCTAAGGATACTCATAAAAGACAGTCTTGGACTGCTTTGACCTTTTTTGTTTTCAATCGCTAAACCGCTGCCTTACATCCTGTCTTCCATCCTGTCCATCTCTGGGTCTAACCTTTAGCAAATCAATATCTTTTCGAGTCATTGCAAAGGGATAAAAGTATTTCTTTTTAAGTCTCAGATGTTTCGGAACAGATCTTGATAGGGAAGCTGGTATTCACAACTACTTGATTTCCTGCTAAACAAACAAACGTTTGGAGCGATCTTAACTTTCCTAGGTTTTTTAACAGCGCCGGAAGAATCAAAGCTTGCTCAAACGGGATGCCCTTCAAAAAAATATAGTCCCATTTTTCCCTAAGAATGAAGGTATTGTGAAGGTCAAGGGAAGTTTGGTACCAAGTAATCAAAATGAGTTGACAGACCTCTGATACAAAATATTACACAGATATCAGCCCTGATATAAACTGATTGCTCCCATCTTTGTGCTTTAAAAGTTAATTATAAGACAGGTGGTGAAAGGAAATTCAGAAATGATTTCCCCCACCCAGTCCAGGGAGACGATGAAAGGAAATTCATAAATGATTGCCCTCGTCTCAGCGTTTAAACGCATAAAAATTTTCCGAAGTGGTGAAAAGAAATTCAGTGAAAAAGGGTCAGACAACTTCACCGGGGTACTGAACAGGCTCGCTGGCAGTGAAGCAATGTCTGAGATATCTGCAAGGCTGTCATACATGAACATCAATCTGCTCTGGTAACCAATGCTTTCTAAAAACCTAATCAACATCCCAATTTCAAACGGGACTTCCCATTTTAAAAGATATATAATTTCATCCATTTGATGCAAGCCGAGAGACTCGAGAACTGTTGAATCCCCTAGGGTTGTTTCGACTGTCTTGAAACTTACCAAAAGTAGTAGTGAGAAAAGGAAAATTGTGAAAGAGATTACAGCCGGGTTTGGAATGAGTATCTGAGTTCGAAAAAGCTTCTCGAGGCAAAAAACGAAGTCTTTTCCCCCTTCAATCCTTTTTCCTTGGTTTTGCACAGGTTTGAGCTTCTGACTCCATTTACCCAATATTGGCACTTGGTCTACTATTCTTCCCGCCTCACAGGGAGGCGTGATCCCTAGTTGGAGCCTATGTTGGAGCCGCCCTTAATTTACTATAACCCTTCACAATTTTTAGTCTTTGATACTTGAATTCTAAAGATAGCCTTTTGACCTTTCCCCCTCGGGACTTTGAAAAAATCCTACAACCTTGTCAAATGGCCAACAATGTTTTTTCTCCCCTTAAAAAAAATCCGCTTTCGTAATAACGATTGATCTTATTGCTTTATTTCGGGATCTCGCAAGTCGGATACTTTAATCTTTGAATTCACACGTCCCGAGTCACGAAACCGTGAACTCACGTTAAGTCTTCACTCTAGACAGTAATCGGGGTAAAGTTTTAACTCAGTGATTAAACACCGTCGGGGTTTCGCACCTCGGCGTTTGTCAAACCTAAATTTTCTTCCTTACGGTCCCGAGAGATGAGAGCGCGAGGTACTTGTGAGTTAACCTTGACCTAAGAGCTTAGGCAAAAAAGCTAACCATGGTTAAAATGGGTCTCGGCGTTTCGCCACTCGGTGATATCTTTTTGAAAATAATGGTGTCTAAAACTCCGACTCACGAAGCCGCGATGTAATTATAGCCTGGTTAATGAATCACCTAATCCAAGTTTTTCTTGATCCTAATTAATTTCATAAATATCACTATCTCGCAGTTTCGTGACTCAGCTTGCTAGTCTCCCTAATTTTTATCTTCGAAGTTCCGAGTCGCGATACAACGAGTAAAACAATTATGAAATTAATCACACCTTAAATCAAGATTATCTTTAATCAAGCCAAAATCGGTCCTCGCAGTCTCGCGAGTTGAAAACTCAAAATGTTGAAAGGAAATCCACGATGCAGCGAAAGACGGGAATTTTTACACCGTTGCTAGGTTTGAATATTTTAAAATGAATAGGGGTATGTCACGTGCATCGAGGCTTTCACATTTCCCGAGGTAACTTTTTGCTTTCCATACTCCGACTCACTGTCAAACCGCCAAACATTTATGATATTAATGAAGAATTAGGGTAAATCTATGAATAAATAAGATCGGATTTTACGCAATCAATTCGTTTCTAATTGCGATTGGACAGACTTATTACGAAGAGTACAGAATTTTCAAATATATATGGGAGTCTCATTTTATTATAATCAAAACATTTTTCATAAGCACGCATAGCTCGTCATCTTCCGAGTGGACTAATTCCTGCATGTATACACAGGTTTATTGCAGAAGAGAGAAAATGCAAGCTTCAGCTATGGCTCCGCGGAAAGCAGTAAAGGCTAACGTCGAGGATGCAGGGCAAGGTTCAGATACTATCTCCGGCACTTCACCTCGGAGTGGCGGTTCGGTTCGTAACTGGTCGTTTGTTTCAGATATCCTGCAAACCGAGCTGGTAAATTATTCAGACTCAGATGACAATGAAAAAGACGATTTGAACACTAAATACAAGATTGTCGTTCAATCTGGAATGCATAAGGTGACAACCAGACCACGATTGCTCCCCTATTATGATATGATCCGATGGGCATTGGATCACATAGACTTACCCACTAGAACTATAATAAACGACCAATGGGTCACGGTCAGGACTTTTAGATCGGAGCACATCCAAACCATGTATAAGCTCCCGACAACATCTGAATACACGTATGGTGCTGAATTCCTGGAGGGATTCAAACAGAAGGAGTACATTGAATATGAAAAAACAATGCTCGGGATGATTAAAGATTGGGTTTCGCACACCGCGAAGTTGAGAGCAAATGAGCATGGTGTATATTCTATATCTTCTTTGGAGCCACAGTACAAATATGTGGCCATGATGACCTGTCGGCTTTTTGGGAGAGAAGACACCTCACATATCTACATCGCGTGGGTGCCTCTCATATTCAGGGTTGCAGTAGGTTGCTCATTTAATTGGGCAAAGATGCTCTCAGACAGTCTGGCCAACAGGGTCATAGAGTATTGGGAGCAAAAGGAAAACGGGAAACCATCCTCGTTTTACATGTCAGCTTATATCATGGACGCGATATGTTCCATGACGCCATTCCATTTGATGAGTTGGGCTTGGAGTCCATCCCATGAAAAAACTGTACATGAATATCACGACAAGATTTGGGAGGATAAGGCGGACAAATTTATTTATGAAATTTTCAACTGGGTGATAGTGCCCCTGTACATCGCCATTTTTGGTCTTTCGCCACCTCGGATCTTGGATAGCATTGCTGCAAATCTGAGTGGTATAGCAGACTGGTACGTAGAAGCAGAGTTTTCCTACTTCAGAGTTTTCGGAGCTGTTGTTCCCCCGCTTGCACTACCACTGTTCATCCCCGACAAGCTGGCTTGTCGCGAGATTGCCCGACAAACAGTGATTGGCGGGGTGAGTAAGGAGCTCAAAGCATCTGTGAAGAAGGTATGGCCGTTTTTCCCTATTTGGCTAAATTCTTATTCCTTATTGGATTTCGGGTATGCTAAAGCTGAGGCTGCAGCCCTGGAAGACTTGAGTTTAGTCTCCATTGAATATAAAAATCATGATCCTCAGAAAATTGTAAGCAATCATTTAGCTAATTGTGGGCTGAAGAGGTTTGAACACGAGTGTTCACCCTCGGATGACATTTTCCGAGGGGCGAGATCTTATGGGGAAGTGCTAGTTCGGATCCGATCTTTAGCGCCCGAAGATATGGCCTCTGTATTAAAATTTCAGGAAACCAGACGAAAGTGTCTTCCTGCGGTATTGCGAGGAGGGAGCCCGACCGCTTCTAAGACAGAGCCGAAAGATGACGAAGGCCCCAAAGAAACAACTTCCGGTTCCAGAAAAATCCATAACGAGGGGGATCAAACAAATAAGCCCGAAGAAGAGACGCAGAATCCAGACCCGCCAGAGACCCAGAATACGGAAACAGAGACAAAGACTACTGAACCCCCGAAGAAGCAGGACTCAGTCATCACACCAGGGAAAGCAGCGAAACAGATCGGTGAGCCCATCACTTTTGTCACCCCCTTGCAGTCAACGCAAGGAAATATAGAAGAAGGATGGATTTTTGACGAGGAGTTGAGGCCGATCAGAGCAGAAGAACTTCCTCCAAACAAGTTCTTCTTCGACAAAAAGAGAAAAGCGGTGGTGAAAAGGGAGTTCTACCAGGATGAAGGATCAACCGCTAAAAAATTCAAAGTTATGACAGAGGCAAAGAACAAAAAGAAAGAGGAATTCGCCACGGAGATCGCAGGAACGCTAGGAGCATATGCATCGGCGAATCAATTCTCGGTCGGGATGTTAAAAAATCATCTTAAAAGAAAGAATCGCCTAATCAAGACTCTTGAAGCCAGAGTAGCTTCGGCCGCAGAAAGCGCTAGGAGTCAGGTGAGTGGGGAAATAGAACTGGCTCGACTAGCTGATAAAAAGGAAATAGAAGTCCTCAAAACCAAGTTGGAACAAGCGCATTCGGTGATCCGAGATGGTCGAAATCAGGCAGGGCAACAAAGGATTATGATCAAAGAGCTGCAGGCTCAGTTAGAGGTTGCTGAAAGTAGGGTGGTTGACACCGAGGGGTTTAAATCCCGAGCGATCGATATTCAGAGCAAGATATCTTCTGTACAACAGAGTCTGCTAGACAAAGTGGGAGCGATTCGAGAAGATTGCATGTTGATGCATCGGATTTCCGAGAATCTGACTGTCAGAGAAAGGAATGCAGAGGTTGCTCAGATCGCCTTTCAAGAGGCGGTGATAGCTACTAACAACAGATTTTCAGTAGGTTCTCCCGGACTCACCATCACTGAACAAACTAGAGGTAACATTCTGTTAAAGGATTGGGAACATAATATTAGCTTAAGCAAGGAACAGGTCCAAAAAGTGACAAATTCATTAGAAGAAGCCTTCAATGCTATAGATGGTGAGTTGTTAGGTATGGAGAGTGGAGGTGGTTCAGAAATGTTAAGGCAAATGAATGTGGATCATATTTCCCTCGACCTGAAAGAGAAGAATGAGAGAGATTCGACGGATATCTCAAAGATGGACAGGGTGGACATGGCTCAAGTTGACAAGCACTTAATTCAACCTAGCGCACAACTAAGTGCCCTGGACATCGTTGATGCACAAATGGGGGATAAGGTGCCACAGTTAGCACGAGAATGCTATTTCGCCGAATCCAGCTGTCAAGCGGAACCTTCGCAGCTTGTGTCCCAGTTTGTGGACAAATGTATCATATGCACCGAATCCGCGCAAAGACAAGCACCTGGCGCCATTTGAAATTAGAATTGGAGAAAAGAGAGTGATTTCGCTCTTTTTGGTTGTAACTAAATTTGTGAAACCGTTGAGTTTCTAAACTGATATGCCAAGTTGTATAAATATACCACAAAAAGAAGAAGAGGGGGCTGGACCTTTTTGGTATCGATTGTAATAGAATTTTTCA
The DNA here is from genome assembly GCA_009831015.1 of Picea engelmannii. Lineage (NCBI taxonomy): Eukaryota > Viridiplantae > Streptophyta > Pinopsida > Pinales > Pinaceae > Picea > Picea engelmannii. Next base: position 666,037 of record ML780050.1, read on the forward strand.
TTTGAAGAAGTTAATATACAAGCAATTTGGAGATTCTCGATTCCGTCCAGACTGTATTATCAAGTTTGCTTCTCTGTATTTCATGTTTCACTTCATTCCATTTGTTCATAATTGATGTGCTTTGTTATAATTTAGTACGACCACTACCATAACAAAAGAATTCTGGTTTTCTGTATTTTTTTATTGTCTTTCCTCTGCACCAGCTATCAGCGGGTGTAAGACCAATTTGCGATTTCAGAACTCTACATTTATTCTTCGCTAATGTCAGTTATTTTCTTACTAATTTCCTCCTCTGTTATATGCGAGTTTTCTCTTGGACAGGAATCTTGCACTATATGCAGCTAAATGTATCTCTCCCATCTCACACTCTTTATTAAAATATAATACAATTGCGGGAAAGAGCCTTCAAATTGCATTTTTATTTTATTCCAAATAACGTAAGGTTCTCTTTACTTCGACCAAATCAAGACAACATTTAAACCTCATTGTTAAATCCTTTCCTAACCTCATTGTTCCTCTATGACTGTCCCTGTAGCGACACAACCTAATATCGAACCCAGACTATCTAATCAAACACATATCGCCTTAAATCTTTTTGACACAATCCTTAAAACTGCAAACAACCGGGAAGAACTTGAACGTTCATGGGCAGCCATTGAACAAGATATAAATAATAAGGAACAGTTGGAAGCTAGATGTCGCGAACGTAGAAACCTTCCCTAGTTTCCTCACCGAAGGTGACATTACCCTTTTATCCATCTTTCACATACTTTCGGATGCCTTGACACTGTACGTTTAAGCCTTAGTACAGACTCAGGAACAACAGTTGGATGGATGGAATCTGCAATCGAGATAAGGATTTCCTACGCTACTCGATGACACTACACTGCAATCTATGTGTATGTATTTATACACTTGGATGCATGAACTTAACCTTATTGCAGATTCCGCGCTCATCCAATGGAGATGGAGAAAAGTTAATATTTGACTTACATTGACTTTTCTCCATGTCAATTGGATAGACAAAATTTGCAATCAAGATAAGGATTTCCCACTTGGATGCTTCTTATCATCCTCCACAGGCTTCCACGAGCCTCTCCACCAACTATCACTCCTACTCCTCCTATTCCATGTTGCTTACTTGCTCTATAATTTCATCGGTTCGATCTTCCAACCACAATATGAGAACCAAAATCAAACCAAATGGATCCGCCTTCTAGTGTTATTAAGTGCATGCTTTGTTGGTTGATCTACATGACCATTCATCCAAATTTCTTATCATAGTAGGCTCCATTGGCCATTCCTTCTGCAACTTATTTATGTGTGTGTGTGTAAGAATTCTAAGCAAGTGGTTTCCAGATAGGTAAAGAATTTCCTTCTGTGATAGCACGATTGCATCCATTTTGTTATAAACAAGATGGAATTTGACTCAATTTAGATTGTTGAAGACAAATCTTTGCATTTCTCTTATTAGTATTGTCTGCAATATTTGGGATTCTATAGAAGGACTTGAGGTTTCTATGTTGCAGAGATTTAAAATCCCTTCACCAAAGAAAGGAACTGGTTTGTGTTGGTAATCAAGAGGCTGAACATTATAAGATAATTTCAAAAATGAAAATAAGACAAATAACTAACTCAAAAACACAAGATTTACGTGGTGAAACCCTAACAACGTGTCAAGGAAACATCCACAGGTAAAGGTATATGTAGCTCTTATTATTCAAGGCTTACAACACACTCAAATAAAAATCTTGGGTTTCAAAGATATATATGAATCTTTGAACCATTACATAGTTACAAGAACTTCATCTCGCTATACAAACTTCCATCAGTTTCGTAAACCAACATTTATAAAAGTAAATTTAGTTTTACATATTCTTTAACTAATTGTTGTCACAATTTCAACAATCTCAACCTTGACAAAAATTTACCTAATACCTTTCCCAAGCCCATTCATCACCTCCTTTTCATGCCAATAGAAGCCAAACACCAATGTAGATTCTCTAATAACATCAGTTTTGTAAACACGTCTGCACAATTTTCTTGAGTGTGGACCTTTTTAAGATCTACTCCACCTCCATCAATAACCTGCCTTAGAAAATGGTACTTAATATCAATATCTTTAGTCTTACTATGGTAAACTTGATTTGTATCCAAATGAATAGCACTTTGACTGTCGTATAATACAATTATACCATTCTACATTCTTCCAAACTCACCTAGAATACCATTCGACCAAATTTCCTCTTTGCAAGCATGTGAGGCAATAACATATTTTTCCTCTGTAGTGGATAAAGTGAATGTTTTGTGAATCTTTGACATCCAACTAATAGATCCTCCTGCAAGAGTAAAGACATAACCTGAAGTAGACCTTCTCTTATCCAAATCATCTACAAAATCCGAATCAACATAACCACATACATAACCACTACTACCATTAAAGGTGTTGCAATAATCACTTGTGCCTCTTAGATACCGAAGCACCCATTTCACTGCATTCCAATGTTCTTTTCATGAATTTTTCATGTACCTGCTAACAAAACCCATTGCATGTGAAATATCCAGTGTGGTACAAACCATTGCATACATCAAAATCCCTACTACATTAGCATAAGGTATACGAAACATATAATCCTTTTCTTCCTCGCTACTAGGACATAAACCTGAAGGAAGCTTAAAATGGGAAGGGAAAGGCATGTTTACGGGTTTCACATTATTCATCCTGAATATTAGAAGTATCTTCTTCGCATACTTCTATTGTGAAATCCAAAGTTTACCATTTTTTTTGTCTCTGTGTATTTCAATGCCAAACATTTCTTTTGATGGTCCTAGATCCTTCATATCAAAAGTCCTAGTCATCTAAGCCTTTAACATGTTGATTTCATTCATACTTTCGCTTGCAATAAACATATCATCAACATATAATACCAAGATAATAAGTATTCCATTTTTGAAACTTTTGAAGTAAACACAATGGTCATACTCACTTCTTGTAAAATTTTGGCTCATCATGAAATAATCAAACATTTTATACCATTTCCTAGGTGACTATTTAAGGCCATACAAAGATTTATTGAGCTTGCAAACTAATCTTCTTTTGCAATGTTGTACAAAACTATCTGGTTGTTCCATGTATATCTCCTCATCCAAATCTCCATGTAAGAATGTTGTTTTAACATCTAATTTCTCAACTCCAAGTCAATCAAATCAACTAGTGCTAGAACAATACAAATAGATACAAGATTAACAACTGGTGAAAAAATATCCTGGAAAGCTATACCTTCCATCTGATAGTACCCCTTCGCAACTAGTATGCATTTATATCTTTCAATTTTTCCATCAACATCTTTCTTCAATTTATAGAACCACTTACATACAACAATATTTCTATCTTTAGGAAGTTCTACTAGGTCCCAAGTTTTTTTTTTCACTAGGGAATCCATCTCTTCTTTAATTTCCATCTTCCATTTAGCACAATCAAGATCATTAATTTCTTTATGATAACTAGAAGGTTCCCCATTGTCAGTTATCAAAATAACAAATGAAACAAAATCAATATACCATTAGTTTCATAAACCAACATTTACAAAAGTAAATTTAGTTTTGAATATTCTTTAACTAATTGTTGTCACAATTTTAATAGCTTGGTACCTTCGACATAGATGAGGAGGTATCCATGGATAACAAACACCCATATCCAATTGTCTCATATGACCGGTTCATCCCAAATAGGTTATATTTGGAGCAGAACATAGTGGGTGGAGTTGGTTGCTGGCGCTCACATGGCTCACTCCTTTCCCACTTAATTGTCTTCCTCAAGAAATTCCATTGAACACATTGGAAATTTAGTTGTAGTTGAATCCATTAAAAGTCTTATTGTTGCTCCACTCATTCAACAAATAGATGATGTTAGTCACCCTAATTGAAATCGTGAGGTTATGTGAGCTAAGTTAGAGAATATGAAGCTTCTTTTACAAGATATTTTCAATGGATTTCAAAATCAAGAGAGAATGCCACCAGATTTCATTCAACACTCATGCGTGATTCGATTAGGGAGGTGAAAATCCTCATCGATAGGTCCCACTTGCAACGACGGTGTTTGTATTTCATCTTCTGCTATGCTCACCATAGTTCTACATGAAGACCTAAGAAGCATGCCATTGCAACTCAAAATATTGAACTTTTTCCTCCTTGGTACCTATCTGTGGACTCATCCCATGTCCTCCAAGTCAGTTACACTTGGGAGAAAGAGCGACTGTATGTGTAGGTAAAATTTTGCAGAGGAGGAATTTGGTTTTGGAGTAAAAGGATAGACTTAAGAGCTATATGTAAGCTTGGTTGTAGAAAACTTGAGTTAAGAGCAAGGGAGAGATGTGATAGAGGATGGCTATCAATGATATAGGTGGTAAAATTTGGAAAATTATGTCCATGCAATGGACAAGTGAGAAGAGAAATAAGTGCAAGTTGCCATTACCAAAATCTAGTTGCCATCACCACTTTTTCATTTAATACAAAATTTAAAATTAATTCATTGAATATATATAGAAAAAGTGAAATATTTGAATCCTTTCCGAAGTTTAATATAGGAAATTTCAAAATTAAGAACAAAATATTTGAATCATTGGTAAGACTAAAAATTAAAGTAAAAAATATCATCTCAAATCACGATATACGTAGTTATCAACTTAATTAAAATTGTGACTTCAAAATGGGAACTCTATCTCTCAAAATCCATACTTTTGCATCAACAACACCAAAATTAACTCCTAAATAAAAAAAAGTGGTGCTACTGGCAGCATCCTTTTTCTTTCAATGTTAGATTCATTACAACAATTTTCCAACATGGCTTTAAATCCCTATAAAATTACTAACAAAAATCCTTAAATCGACCCCTGAATCAAAAAGTGGTGCTCATAGCATCACCTTTCTTTTTCTTGGGGTTAAAATTACAACTTGTTTGAAATTGTGGTCTTGACAATGAGTATTGTTCTAAACAAAAACTTTAAAATGAACCTCTGAAATGAACACTAGTGCTAGCGGTAACACCCTCTTTTTCTTATAGTTAACATTAGAACCTGTTTGAAATTGTGGCCTTGACAACTAGTAACGTTGTGCACTAGAACCTCAAAATCATTATCCGAATCAAAATGTATTTCTACAAGTAACACATTTATATTTTTGTTTCAAACTTAAAATTGTGATGCTTTTAAAACCAAAGTCCAAAATAATCAAAATTGTTCTAAACAAATAAATAAATTAAAAACAAACATATAGGAAAAAAAACATGTTTTTTTTCATATATAAACAATTTAAATGAAAATACATAATAATTAAAAAAAAATAAAAATTAAAAAAAAATAAAAATTAAAAAAAAATAAAAATTTAAAATTAAATTAAAACAATTAAATTTAATAAATTGTTTTTTTATAATAATAATAAATAAAATAATTTTAGAAATAAAAATAATAATTGAAAAAACAAAAACAATTTTTTTTTTTTTTTTAAAAGATTAAAAATTAAAAAAATAAACATAAAATAAAATTATAACACAACTTCCCCTCCCCTCAACACCCATAGGGATGTGGCTCCATGGGTGTGGTAGGTTTAAAAACCCATCTCTTCCATGGAGTCATGACTTGATGGGCATTGATGAGAGGGGGGAAGGCGATTCCTAGAATCACCCTCGTCCACATTTCACTTGAAATTCAAGTGAAATGGGAGGGGAGGATTTTCAAAATTTCCCTCCTTTGCATATATATATATATATATATATATATATATATATATATATATATATATATATATATATATATATATATATAT
>ML780050.1:677537-689352 GCA_009831015.1 Picea engelmannii
CTTATTTGGTGTAGAATTTCCCTTTTTGGGTGGCATGTTGGCCAAGTATCACTTTTGAACCTTGATTTTGAGGTGGTTCTGCTAGACAATCTTTCTTCTGTTGTATCTCCCAAGTTTCGACCCTTCTGGGTATGAAACTTTATTTTATATAGTTTTCTGATATTTCTTCTCTACAATTCCACAGGTCTGATCAAAATTGGATGTGCCAAGTGGAATTTACGGTAACTTCCCCACAAATTGCTGATTTTTGGACTTTCCAGGAGATCTCACTTGTATAGCATGCCCCACACAAAATAATTGATATAAAATTCTGAAACACATACCAAAAATACTACATACTATCCACTATTCAATGAAACTAGTCTCACTCAATTTGGATACTCTAGGAAGAAGTTATGATTTTTTTACCTGGAACACCTTCTTGAGACTAGTCAATAGGACTAGTCAAATACCCTATCTTCCACAGGGTGTATCTACAAATGAAAGATGACCTAGAAGCTGAAATTTTTACCACATATGCCTTACTAATTTTTGTGAATATCCTCCAGATTTTAGGTTCTGAAACATTATAGAAAAAGTTTTATAGCGAAAATTCTGCAATGTCTTAATTCAGGATGATTCCAGTACCCTATCTTGCACAGACTGTATCTCCGAAAGTATAAGGCCTCAGGAGCTGAAACTTTAACCCAGTGTACCTTGATCTGTCTACTAAATATCCTTAAAGTCGTTACTTGTGAAACATTGTAGAAAATAGGTTATAGCGAAAATTCCAAGGTGTCTCAGATGTAGCAGCGAAACCCCAAGACCTTGAGCTCTGATACCATATGTTAAGAACCAAATATCAATATAGCATAGAAAAACCTCAGAATAAGTACTCAACGCCTTGAAAAAGAGATAATTTCAGATAATAAGCCTCTTCGAGGGGGCAACCTCCTTTTACCCCACATAAATGGTCAAGTACAAGATGATTCCAAATGAAAATGTCTCCTTGGTATATATAGGAGACTAGGAGGTATAATTACAACTAATGGAATAAAACTGACATAAATAAAAGAACATTACTAATGTAATATGCCCCAATTAAGGGGTAATGAGCCAATATTAGGGCTTAACAATGTTTCTTAATTAAGAAGTGAGCTTAGAATTCCAAACAAAAATCCCCATTACAAGAGTGCAAAGGATTTTCTTTATATAAGTTCTTATGACTCTTGGCATTTTACCTACTTGACTCTTAGCTTTCTTAATCTACTTTGCAATTTTTTTTTCATCTTGAATAGGGTCGTGAGGATATATTTTCAATAAAAATATTCAAAATTATAATTTTCCTCCATCCATGTGCACTTGCAACCAAAATCTTTCCCTCTAGTGCTTACAAGCCTAACAAGACTTTTTTTCCTTATACATTACATTTTGGTGACTTACATGTTATAGGCCTCCTCTCCTCTCTAGTCTAGGACTTGTGCATTCTTGGAAAACATATTCACCAATGCTTCTTTGTTTGGTATTTATAGTGGAGGTTGCTTGATCTTTATCTTCTTCCTTGGTTTTACAACCTTGCCTTTTGGATGTCCATTTATCCACTTGCATATGTGTATTGTCCTCTACCATGCTTCAAATCTACCCTTTAGCATTCTCATTTTTCTACATCAAGACTTGCAATTTTTGATATGGTAGTGTTAGTAAGGTTAGAAAAACAAACCAAATGCTTCAAAGTGGATAATTAAACCCAAAGCAATGTGAATTTAACCCCAAAGGTTAAGGATTTGATATTGGATATTTAAGGTTTGGCCTAATGCAATCAAAATGTTGCATGGGGTTGACCCTTCACTTTAGCCAAATTTTTGTTCTGATAACAAACAAGGTTTTAAGCTTAATTTCGTTGAATTTATACCTCAAAATTTTAAAAAATCATTTGAACAAGGATGCAAAGCCATTGGGATAGTTTTAAACATGTCATTCGATTCTTAGAATCAGCTCAATGGATTGCTATTGGGGCCTTTTCAAAAATAGCCAATCAAATTTTAGATGATGCATAATGGAGATCCATCAAACACTTTTCTACTTTATTAATCAATCTTTGAAATAAGATTGATAGTTTTTCCATTGGGGCTTTTTTGAACATTTTGAATTATCTTTTAGAGAGGCCTAAAGGCAAAGCGATTGGGAACCTTTTAAATATATCATTAGGGAAATATCAAAGATGTGTCATTGAAACCTCAAAAACCTTACAATTGTATATTAGGGACTTTCTAAAGAAGCAAAGTAATAAAGTTGAAATTGGCTCGACAAACCAATAAACCATTTTGAAATATGTTTCATTCAAATGTTTAGATATAGCTCATGGGGATATCCATGTTTTTGAAAGAATATTTTGGAAAATATTGTTGGGTATGTGTTATATTCTTTGCATGTGTGTGTGTGTGGGTGCGTCAGATACGACAACTGCGTATGACGATCCCTTCACCTAGAGCTCTGCCATGTGCGCCAGGCACTTTCCTAGGGGGGGTCCCAGGGGGGGAGGGGGGGCAGGTATGCCCGCCCTTGGTTACGCGCAGTGCCCCGAAATTTGTTTTTGGGCGGTTTTTGCTATTTTTAGCGGATTTGTAAATTAATCCTGGATTAAGGGATTAGGGTTTTGGTATCTACGGGATACCTAAAAACATTGTATATATTGTATGGTGAATGGTGAAATTCGATATAATGAAGATAAGAAAGGTTTTCCCGGTTGAGGGTTTCCGGTATAAAATCTCTGTGTACTCTGTGTATGAGCAATTGATTAATTTCTGTATTGCTTAAGAATCTATATGCATTGCTTTACTTCGTAGTTTTAAAACTTATAAATATCCTGATGAATTATACACGATGTTTAAAACAAGGAAGTGTTCAAAAATTTAGGGTGTCCTGATAGGTCATTGGGCCAAGTCAAAAGAATATCTTTGAAAGGTTCTTAGTGAATTGTTCGACATATTGGAAAAATGGAACCTTGATAATGGCTAGATGAATGATCAACTATTTCTAAATATGTTCTCATTTGAAAACTTCAAAAGAGGATTCATGAACCATTGAACACAACCAAAATATGTAAGGACTCAAATTTGAAAGAATTCAAAAGAGACTCGATAAATGACTAGGATGATTAAAAAAAAGTGATCGATTAAAAGTTTGAAAGAACCCTGATGAATTATAGAGGGACTTAGAAAGAACATCTTAAAAAATATCTCATTATACCATTGGGAATATTTGAAGGAAGGTATTTGGAATTATCTTTATAGACTATCAAGTAAGTTGGTAAGATCAAAATATGAAACTTTAAGAATGGCCTGATGAATTGCTGAGAATGCTTCATGAAACATTCAGGGCCTTTTAAAGAAGATATTTGAAAAGAGATTGATAGGACATTGATGACATTCAAAAGAATATCTTTGAGAATGGGATGATGAGGCCATTTCAAAAGATGTGTTTATTCAAAATCTTAAATATATTTGATGGAAGCATTGGGGGTTTCAAACGATGAATCAATTAGTAGTTTCCAAAGAGGCCTAATGAATGCATCGGGAACATTTGAAATATTAACCAATAGGTGAAAACTAAAGATATATTCATTCAAAATTTATAAGTGGCATAATAAGCGCATTGATCACATTTGAAAGATTAAATTTTAAAGGAGAACAATGAGTGCATTAGCCACATTTCAAAGTTAAACTTAAGAAAGGGATCGATGAATTATTGGGAGATATTAATTTTTTTTTAATGCTAAGCCTTCTGATTGGATATGGACAACAAAATTTCAAATGTAAATGATGGATTTCAACTCAGATTTCAATATAAATATTTAATATTGAAAACTAGAAGATGATAAACATCATCAAAAGCCAATTCATTGTGAAGTTAGTTTTCCTAAAGAGAACCACGAAATAAAAATGCATTATCATTCAAAAACCCAAAAGGAAGATGCCTTAGCATTCAAAACCCTAAAATGAAAGAGCTTGAATCCCATTAGCATTCAAAAATTACTAAAAAATTATCATCAAAAAATTTAAATCAAGAAGCAAGCATTGAAAATAAAAAGAACCCCCCAAGTCTGAGGATTTGGGTCTAGTTGAGGCCTCAACAAATGTTGATATGTTGGGTGAAGCCATGAATCAACATAATGTACTATCAAATCACAAGCCAACATATGGAAAGACTTTAATATGTTCTTAGTATATATTTCAATTGTTTTTGCTGGATCCCTATAAAATCTCTTCCTTGTGAGGGAATTCCTGATTACTATGTCCAATATGAAAATTATGGCAACTCACTAGCTAGACTGAAGGAAAAAATTGATGAAATTCATTATGTTTAAGTGAAATCCAATGATTCTTGTTAGAGGCATAATCAAGGGGATTATATAGATGAAGGGTTAAAGATTTATGCAAGCATATCGTTTCACATCCCTTTGGTGTTGTTCCACTTCCCATGAGAATCCATAGCCTCGATGGAGTCACCTCAGAGATAAAAATGTATCTAATAGATGTAATTATATGAACAATTTTATAGATATAGTTCTATATAAGAGATAGTTAGAGGTCAAAATTCAAGATAATTAAATTAACAAAAGGATTGGTCTTAGTTGGGCTAAGGAACTATCACCATGGAGGATGCACATGACCCTTATGAATTTGAAGCAGATGCCATGGGTGTAAATCTACAGGATGTGAATGAAGAGATTGATTCTAATGGATGCAGAAATCAAGTGATTCTTCAAGATATTGTAGAAACTATGAGAAGTCTGAGAGTGTAATTACAAAGATACATACTAGAATATGAAAGGTTGATTAAATATTAGGAGGAATATAACTAATTTAATGTTTCCATACTCCAAATCTTGATAGATATGCAAAGAAAATCCACCATTGGCAGAGCTCAAATAATGTTAGTGGAAGAGGTTACAATTCAATAATTCTTTCTCACAAGAGGTTCCATAGCACAAGAAATACCTATAGATATGGTATATACACACCATTGGTATCCTTTGTTATTGAATCATTTGACTCTAAATATTATTTGAATAATTCAATATTTTCTTCTTACATGCATAGGAGGAAGAATCCTTTTAGAGACAACTTACATGGAGAATTTCAAAAGGTAAAAACCCCTACATTTGATGATGAAATTAGATTCAAATAAGAAGTTGAGGCTTAGCTCCTTGGGATAAGGAAATATTTCCAAGTTTATGACTATTTTGGAAACATGAAGGGAATAGAGTCCATATTCAATTTGAATGGAAAGGTGTTCGACAAACAAAGTATTTCCACATAGGTTGAACACCTTAAGCAATTTCTCACATAAACAAATCAAATATTAGTGCACTAGTGTATTACATGGTTAAAACTTTCAAAGAGGTGAACAATCCACGACCCTAGCCAACACGACCACTTGTGTAAATATTTAATGCAAAAAGAAAAAAAAATGTTTATGAATTTCTCATTATATACTATTAGAAAATGACCTTCTGTGCTGTTAAAATAGAGATCATAGACCAATCAGGTGTTAAACCACATATTGATATTGTTGTTAGTATCAAGGAGAATATGAATCATTGGATCACTTTATGTCTAGAACATATCATTATTGTCAGACTACATAAATTCATATACATAGTAAGGAAACACACTTTACCTAAATACACATTAGACGAAGTTGATCTTAACTAAATCCCAAGTTTCTAAATATCCTATCATCCACCCTTAAGAACAAATTGGGATAGGATTGAAGGATTCACGAAGGTGGAAAAATAGGAGAAAGAACAAGGAATTAGAGCCTATCCCACCTTGGTGACAACTTCCTAAACTCCTAACATAGATCGAAGTTTGGAAACCTTTTCTTTTGTAAGAGACCTTGTGAAAATGTCTACAAATTGATCATTTATAGGGAAAATGAGCACTTTGAGAACATGATCTTGAATAAAATTTATGATTAAGTGCATGTGTATCTTAATGTGTTTTTTGCAATAATGTTGAACTGGATATTTGGTGAACTTGATGGAACTCTGATTATTACACCAGAGTGTGATCAAATGTTGTCATTGGGATCCAAACTATGAAAGGATTTGTTGAATCCATAAGGCTTCTTGACTTTCCTTAACTACTACTCAATATTATACTTCTTCCAAAGAAATAGAAAGAGCTTATTTCTTCTTATGAGCCCAAGTAATAGGTATGGAAGCAAGACTAATAAAATAACTTGTAGTATACTTCTATTCATTAGGGTCATCAAACCAATTGGAACCAGTGATACCAACCAAGAAAGGAGTCCCCCATGAAATGTAAATGTCCCAAATTGAATTGTACCCTGGATATGCCAAAGTATCATTTTTGTTGCTTTCCAAAGGCTCTCATGGGGTGTTTTCATATACTGGGAAACAAGACTGACATGAAAGGAAATATCAGGATGGGTATGATTCAAATATAAAAGGATACCCACTAATTGATGGTACAAAGTGGAATCTACTTTGGGTGTAGTATAGATGGAAACAAGTTTGACTCCAAACTGCAAGGGAAATGGGGATGCTTTACAATCTTTGATGTGAAAATAATGAAGAAGGTCACATGCATACTTAGAATAGGAAAGAGAAATATTTTCCTTGGTTTAAAATACTTGGAGGCCAAGGAAATAATGAAAAAAACCCAAGTTTGTCATTTCAAATTTATTTTTTAAGATTAGATTTCACATGGTTTAAAAGTTTGGGGTCACTACTGGTGAAAATAAATTTATCTACATAAAGAACAAGTGTTATGAGATGGTTACTTAATTTATTGGTATATACATTGGTTATTTAGATTGTATAGGGAACAAAATGAAGAAAACACATGATCGAAGAGAGCACAGTAATACAATGAAAAGCCAACTTCTATTAATGAATAAAATAGTAGAATATTGTAGAACACAATTTGGTTAGAATGGTGGTATCTTATCTCTGAAGAGAGAGAGAGAGAGAGAGAGAGAGAGAGAGAGAGAGAGATGTTGGCTATGCTCATTCACAAGATATAATATAGGAGGCCAAAAGGATGGCCTTTTAAAAGAAAGAAAGAAACCTAAAGGTACAAAACCATAACCCTACTAGGTAAAGCACCAAAAATGTGCTTTTTGGCCCAACATGGTTAGTTTCTACATCAACTTCTTGGGGGCGAAACTTTCGCATACAATCTCTATTGGGCACACATATTATCATGTTGGAAATATATAACTAAGGAATACATTATTTCAACATGGGTTGGGTGTGGAAAAAATAAACCTAGGCCCCAAATTCCCCCCCAAAACACCATTGAGGGCCTCATAACAACCTCGAAAATTTAGGACCTAGAAAATCCTAAAACATTATAATAATTCTGCCAATATGGAGAAATGCATTGAGTCAATGGAATAGGTGGTTGGCCACTGATATCCATTTGGATTAGTCCTCCCCCCTTAGGAAGAAATGGTCCCCATTATGTCAAGTTCCCACAGTAGATGGGGGAACTTTTTTTTAATTTAAATCTTGGTGATCCATTTTCCTTACTGAAGAAGCTTTCTGCTTTGACAACCCGAGAGAGTTGTATGTTATGATAAAAAGTTCCCTTAATATTTGTGTCCATGATATAATCCATTATACCTTACTGAAGGAAGTCGAGATCGATTTTTGTAGGGGTCAATCGTTTAGCCACCATCGAGGTGTCCAACAAAGGTGGGAAATATGGTCGAACCAAGTCCACATTAAATACTGGGTGTAAGCAAAGCAAAGGAGTATTACTCAATTCGAAAAAATTTTCACCCACAACCTTTGTGATGGTGTAAGGTCCATATCATAGTGGTGTAAGCTTCCCCTTGGGGCCTGTGAGGTTCTATTTATGAAAATGAAACCATACCTAGTCACCAACCTAAAACTTGTGTGGAACCCAATGTTGGTCATGTCATTACTTGTACTTGGAATTATCCTTCTCCAAGATATCATGAACCTATTGTTGGAGGTGTTGGATCCATTCAACAAATTTGGCTCCTCTTTCTGCCTCATTTTGAGCATGGGAGGTCTTTGTTAGTGAAGATGGAACGAGAAGAGCTACATCAATGGGGGCTAATGGCTGGAACCCCAAGCACACCTAAAAATGTCTATGGAAAATAGAGTTGTGGAGGGATCTATTATAGATATGATGAACATCTGGAAGAATCTCATCCCATGTACGTGGATTCTTGGAGTTGTGCATAGGATACACATAATATTCCTATTGACCACTTCCATTTTCCCTTCTGTTTGGGAGTGAAAGGCAGTCGATTTGGTCAATTTGGTTTCCATTAAAGACCATTGGATGGACCAGAAGGTATCAAGGAACCTACTATCCCTATTGGAAATAATGGTCCATGTTAGAACAAAATCAGCCAAAACATGATCAAAGAAGAGCCTAGAGGTGGCCTCGACTGTGATACTATTTTTACATGGTGCCAAAATGACCATCTTAGAGAACTGATTGACGACCACAAAGTCACAATCGTGACCATTTTTGGTGGAGGGAAAACTTGACATGTAATCCATGAAGACTCACTCCCAGGGCTTGTCTACGATAGGGAGAGGAGAGTACAACCCTTGATTCTTGATGGATGGTTTAACGATGGCACAGGTAATGCATGACCTGATATACTAGTTGATTTCCCGTCAAAGCTTTGGATAGTAGAAATATTTTTGAAGTATTTCTATTCTCTTCTCCACACTAAAGTTCCCTTCCACTTGACTGTAATGTGCCTCCCAAATTATCTTTGCACACTTGCTTGAAGGAACACAAATATGGCCTAGATAGCACAATAGTGCATTGTGGAGGTGGAAGTTTGGGACTTTTTTTCCTGCACTTAGTGTCTGATAAGTAGTGGTGAAGTCTGAGCCACTGTTGTATAGCTGTAGCCACCTAGAGGTCTCGTTCCCACAATAGTTAATGACTATGGTTAGTGCCATCAATAGGGGTTGACTGAGGTAGTCTACAACATATTTGGATTTTCCCTTCTTCTACTTAATTTTCAATTGGAATTGTTGTAAGTATGTGGAACACTTTTGATGGAGGTCAGTCTAAAACTTTCCTTTTATTTGCATGAATTGCAGAGGCTTGTGATTAGTGTGGATGCTTGTTTCCTTTCCCATAATATAATGCTTCCATTTTAAACATGCTAACACAATGGAGTACATATCCTTGTCATAGGTGGGATATATATGACCAACATAAGATAACACCTCACTGTGATAGGCCACCAAATGTCCTTATTGAGTGAGCATGCAATAATATCATATCCATAAGAAATTGTCTCGATCTCAAATGGTTGTTGCAGGTCTAGAAACATGAGGATTAGTGCAAAGAATAGGTAATGTTTCAAATCCTGGAATGTTTTCTTTTGTGATTCATACTAAGAAAAATTGGCTTTAGCTCCACCTTTGGTTACTTGACTTAGGTGCCAAGTGATATGAGAGAACCCCAACACGAACCTACAGTATAAGTTGGTTAGTCCCAATAAGCTGTGGATATTTTTCAGAGTCACCAGCGATGGCCAATAACGAATGACTTGGATCTTGGATGGGTCCAGATGCACCCCATGTTCATCCACAATGTATCCTAAGTATTGAATTCTCTACATGCAAAATGATAATTTCTCCAAATTGGTGTATAACTTGTGTTTTCATAGGGTGTTCAAAACTTGTTGAATGTGCTACAAATGATCTACCTAGGTATAGATAAAGATGAGGATTCCATCTAAATATATGACCACAAAAGAGTTTGTGAACGATTGTAAGATATCATCCATCATCCTCATGAAGTTCATTGGAGAATTAGTCAAGCCAAAAGGAATGACCAATCACTCAAAAATGCCTTCTTTAGATTTGAAGTTTGTCTTCCATACATCGATTTGTTCTATCATAACCTAGTGGTATCCCGACTTTAGATCAATATTACTAAATAAATTGGCACACTTAAGTTGATCAAGAATATTATCAATCCATGGGATCAGGTATCGGTTCTTGATAGTGATTTTTTTCAGGGATCAATTATAAATATAGATTTTCCATGTACCATCATTATTCTGCACCAACACTATTGGGCTCCCACAAGGAAAAGAGCTCAATTGGATGTGCCCATTTTGGATGAGATCATGAATTTGACACTTTATTTCCTCATTCTATAGAAGGGAGCATCTATTTATTGGACCATTGGGTAAGGGAACACTAGGTATCAATTCAATGGGATGTTTGACCTAACAATGTAGAGGATCCACTATAAGTGAGGTGAATATGTCTCTATATTTATCTACAACCTTGTCCACCAACTTCTATTGTGTATAGAGACCCTATGATGAAGTTGTGGTGGTTGTAGTGAATTTTTTGTTCACCTTTTGATCAAACCATGAAGAGGACAAACTTTACAGTCTAAGAGATAACCTTTTTACATTGTTTTATTGAGATTAATATAATTGCAGTAGTCAAAAATACCTTTGGTACCTTGTAGGGATTACCTATCAAAGTAACAATGACACTATGGGGTCAAGAATCATAAATAACATGACGTTTCCACATATAGGGTTTTCCTAAAATAACATCACAAATTTTGAGTGGGGAAACATCACACAATACCTCATCTTTGAAGGGCTTGATGCCATAGGATAGGAGGCATTACTGGTTGACATGAAGGTCTCGTTGCTATCTCAACCAACCAATGGTGTATCGTTGGGGCTGTTGCAATGTCAATAACTTCAATCTCTTGATGACCTTGGCTGAGATTAAGTTCTTTTGGCTCCCATTTTCAATAATGAAATGTAGATGGGTTCGCTTCACCTACATATATGAATGGAATATGCGTTCATCCTCCTCAAGCTCCTCTAACTTTTTTGGTTGGATACTTGTGGTTGTGATGGTAGCATTGAGTTCTGCTTCGATGATCTATTTTCCCTTATCCAATTATGAATCAGAGTCTGAGTTAGGGTCCAAATATTTTTCTTTAAGCCTGTCCAACAATGATTGTTTTGCATGACATTCATTAGTGTTGTTCCAAGGGATTTTATGGAACTCATGTTGCTTTCTAGTGTTCTTATTCATCTTCTCATTTCCCTTCTTTTCTTGCATCTTGGAATAGTTTTATCGATGTTGGATCTCCTTGATATCTCCCTTTTTCTATGATTTAGGGACTCCTTTACCATTGTAATATTCCAGATATAAAAGTATGCATAACATAAATAAAATGATAGAAATGGCAGATAAAAAACAATATAACTAGAACAACACCATAATAACACTGAAATGATATCAAAATAACACCAGAAAGAGCACTTTGATTCTGAGAGAAATGTTCATGAGCCTCTTCAAGGGGGGAACCTCCAGTCAAGAAAAGATCTATCACAATAATATCCAAGCTAGGGTTCTCATACCCTCGACTCCTATTTATACTAAATATGTCTATCAAAGGAACCATCTAGAGGAAGATCCTTCTAGAAGCAGAAGCTTCTATTAGGTCTTCTTACATTTGACTTATTCTACTTTATTTCAAGGCCTTATTAATATTGAACTTTATTACATCTGAATATATTTTTCTACCTATGTGCGGGTTAGGTCCCTAACATGTCCTCTGACGGCCACCCTGCCCCTCGCGAGCACGGTCACCCCACCAGGACCTTCACAAATCCGCGGCCCGAAGAGTTGACACTCTTCCTTCCCTGATCGGGGGCTCGCAACCCACAGTCTCTCTCACACACGCTTCCCCTTTATAACTTGCCTGGGGAAAAGAATCGGAGTCTCGCCTCTCGCGAATCCCGACGTCGAATGTCTTTT
>ML780050.1:695955-718245 GCA_009831015.1 Picea engelmannii
AGTCTTGTCCTCAAGGCTTGAGATGTGGAAATTGTTGTAGAATGGTAGTTGGTTCCCAAGTGGCATCTGTTGGAGTTGTATTTTTCCACTGGACTAACAATTCCTTGATGGTTCTCTAACACAGGTGACGCTCACGTTGGTCCAAAACTGTTTGTGGCTATAGCCAAATGGATCCTTCTTCGTCCAACTCGGGAAGGTTGGTTTGAATTTAGCACTTAGTTACAATCACCTTCTTTAAGCATGAAACATGAAAAACCGGATGTATCTTAGAATGACTGGGCAAAGCTAACTGATAGGCCACCTATCCCACACGCTTGAGAATGATATAAGGACCATAAAATTTGGGTGCCAGCTTCTGACCATGCTCGACCTTGAGGGAATTTTTCTTGTGAGGTTGTAGTTGAAGAAACACCTGATCCCGTTCTACAAATTGACGTTCAGAGCGAACTTGATCTTCTTATTGGTTCATGCGATTCTATGCCATGACCAAATTCTCTTTGAGGGTACGAAGAATAGCCTCTCGAACTGTAAGCGTTTGGTCAACCGCCTGGACCTTCGAGACACCAGGTAAGTATGAGAGAATGGAAGGTGGCTTTTGTCCATATACCGCTTCAAAATGAGTAATGCGTGTAGCTGTATGGTATGAAGTGTTGTACCACCATTCAACTAGGGATAACCATTGAGCCCATTGATTTTACTTTTCTGAGGAAAAACACCTCAAATATGTTTCCAAACACTTGTTGAAAACTTCACTTTGACCATCAGTCTAGGGATGATAAGTTTTTCTGAGATGCAATTGGATGCCTTGTAGCTTGAACATTTCTTGCCAAAAATTGCTGATAAAAGTTGGGTCTTGATCGAAAACAATAGAATGTGGCATGCCATGAAGCTTGAAGACCTGATCCATGAAAAGTTGAGCCATAGTGGATGTTGTAAATGGGTGTTGAAGAGCAAATAAATGAGCATACTTGGAAAAGTGATCAACAACCACCATGATGACTGATTTATTTCTCGATTTGGGTAAGCCTGTAATAAAATCCATAGAGATATCCCTCCAAATAATAGGTGGAATCGGAAGCGGTTGTAGTGTTCTAGGAGATTTGACTGTTTTTCCCTTCTTGCGTTGAAACACATTACATTCAACGACAAAATTACGAACGTCTTGTTTCATACCATCCCAGAAAAAAGAGCATTTGACCCTCTCATAGGTTTTGGTAAATCCGGAGTGCCCAACTATGGGTGTAGCATGAAGCTCAGAAAGTACCTTGGATTTAAGTTTTGATTGTTTACTTAAATACAAACGGCCTTTGTATCGAAGCTCATCATGGAGCCAAGAGTATCCTGGGGAAACTGGAGCATCGGACTGCAATTGTTGGATCATATGCAAACTTTTGGGATCGTGTAGCCATTCTTGGCGAACGACTTGGAGCCAATCTAGTACAATAAAGGAGGGAGAAAAAAGGGATCCTTCATATTCATATTTTCGGGAAAGTGCATCTACAACCACATTGTCTTTGCCTTTCTTGTAAATGATCTCATAATCATATCCAAAGAGCTTAGTCACCCATTTTTGTTTCTCTAGGGAGGAAATGCGTTGTTCTAGAAAATACTTGAGGCGTTGATGGTCTGTCTTAATTTGGAAGTGTTTCCCCAATAGATAAGGGCACCACAGATCAACGACATGTAGAATAGCCAACATTTCCTTTTCATATATTGATTTTCCCATATTTCGTTCAAAAAGTTGCTTGCTGGTAAAGGACAAAGGCCGACCCTCTTGCATAAGGACAACACCAATTCCTTTCCCTGAAGCATCACATTCCAGGAAAAAGGTCTTTGTGAAATTAGGAAGGGCCAGGACTGGAGTGGTGCACATGGCCATCTTCAAGGTTTGAAAATCTTGAGCAACTGCTGGAGTCCAAGTGAAAGAGTTATTTTTTAGGAGTGCAGTGAGAGGTGCTGCAATCTTTCCATAATTCTTAACAAACTTGCGATAATAACCTATTAAGCCCATAAATCCACATAATATTTTGAGAGTCTTTGGGTGTGTCCAGTCTTGCATAGCTTCAATATTTTTAGGATCCACCATGACGTCATCCTTGTCAACCAGATGACCCAAGTACTCGACTTTTGAGGTGCCAAAAGCACATTTAGATTGTTTCAGGAAAATTTGGTGTTGAGAGAGTAGATGGAGAACTCGATCCACATGAGCAAGATGGTGTGTCCAGGTTTTTCTATAGATGAGGATATCATCAAAGAAAAATAAGACAAAATGGCAGAGAAAAGGACGGAAGACATGGTTCATGAGGCTTTAGAAGGTGGAGGGGGTATTACATAAGCCAAAGGGCATGACCAAAAACTCATAGTGGCCCTCATGAGTTATAAATGTAGTCTTAGGAATGTCTGCCTCTTTCATACGTATCTAGTGGTAGCCAAAATAAAGATCAAGTTTAGTAAAGAACTGGGCTCCACTCAATTCATCCAAGAGGTCATCAATGACAGGAATGGGAAAATTGTCTTTAATGGTTAGTTTGTTGAGGGCACGAAAGTCAGGACACATTCGCCAAGAAACTTCTTTCTTTGGGACCATGACCATAGGAGAAGAGTAGGGGCTCATACTAGGGTGGATAACACCTGCGTTAAGGAATTCCTGAACCATTTTCTCAATTTCATTTTTTGGGGAAAAGGGGTGAATATACAGATGAATATTAGGAGGAAGGATTCCTGGTACAAAGGGAATGGAATGATCATGAATACCATGGGAAGGAGAGATTCCTTGGGGAGTGGAAAAGACCACTTGATGTTTAGAAATGATGGATTGGAGGTCTTGCGGCACCGAGGGTGTCTCTGTTGCTTGTATGGCATGGAGTTGGGCAATAATGCCAGAATGACCTTTTTTGAGAAGCTTTTCCATGCGATGGGAAATAATGAGCTCAGGTGAATCGACGATGATGCATTGGAACTCATATTGTTGGTCCTCCCGATTGAATTCAATGGTTAATTCTTTAATATACATGAGAATGGGACCCAAAGTCCTTAGCCAATTTGCACCCAACACAATGTCACAACTGCGCATGTCGATAGAAAACGTATGAGATTTCAAGTGGTAGTCACCAATTTGGAGACACACATTTTCACAACGCCCTCGACATTTCATGGAGCTACCATGGGCAATCATGATTTGGAAATTATTGACTGCATGGATATAGTAATGAGTTTCTTGGGCAATGCGGCAATGAATAAAATTATGGGTGATTCCACTATCAACCCGGATGATGACCTTCCTATGCTTGATGTAATTGATTAGCTTCAGGGTTTGGGGAGAATAGAAGCCAGTGAGAGCATTTAGGGAAATGACCGGTTCTACTTCAGGAGGGTCTGAGGGAGGGGTTATGTCAGTGGTTTTAGGTGACTCAAACACAAGGGGAGTTTCAACATCCTCTTCCGAAATATCCTCCGAGATGGCCATTAAAAGATTTTGTTCCTTACACTTGTGGCCTGGAAAATATTTGCCATCACAATTATAAAAAAAGCATTTTAGTTGGTGTTCATCCATTTTAGCCCTGGTCAATTTTTGGATCTTTAGTGGAGCAGAGGGAGTAGTGGGATTTACTAGTTTAGTGTGAGGGATAAAGGATGGTTTCCGGTTTTGAGAAGATACAACCTGTTGTGATTCTTTAGCTCTTTTAGTAGCCTCCACCCAACTCTAAGGCCGAGCCATGAGGACATGGGCCCGAATCTCATCCTTGAGGCCACTGATAAAACATTCTTGGAAAAAGGCATCAAACATGATGCCCTTTGTCCAAAAAGCCAGGCGCTTAAAAGCAGCTATAAAGTCTTCCACTGTTCCAGATTGTTTCAACTTTGTCAAACTGCCTAAATGGTTGGTGTCAATGTCAAAGCATTCATAAAGCTCTGCCACAAAGTGTGTCCAAGCAATATACCCTTGACGGGAAGTTTTTGTCCATTGCCACCATTCCCAACGTTATTGATCTAGATGGAGAACACCATACTGGAGTTTGGCCAAGTCATTTGTAATGTCGTATAAAGAGAAATAATGTTCCTTTTGGGTTACCCAACTAGTGGGATCCAAGCCATGAAACTTGGTCACATCCACCCGTGGAAGGCGTAGGTCATGTTGAAAGTGATGGGGCTGAAAATTATGGGAATGAGAGGAATTTTTAGCTTCAGTATTGGGAGGTGGGTCAGATAAGGGTTATCTGCAAGGATATGCAGCTTGGTGCAGATCATCGAAACGACAGATTCAACATGGGTAGTCATGTCTTGTTTGAGTTCCTTGATTGAGGTGGCGATGGAGGACTGCATGGTTGTATTGATGGCAACAACATTGGCACTGAGTTGTTTCACTTCTTGTTGGGTCTCTGTGAAATTAGATTTCAATGTATTGAAGAGAGCTTCCAAGTCTTGGCTACAGGTATGGGCCATGATGAAGAGGGAACCAAAATGGGGTGGGTGGGGTCAAGAATTTTGCTAAAAAATGATATGTGCGAATGTGATAAGGGATAAGAGATGAATCCAATGGAATAGGTCTCAAATAATGGTGTAAAAATTTCCATACTTTTTTTTTTTTTACACATGTGGAGTTATACTCTGGTCTGAAGAATACCTCAGTGATGAAATGCCCAAATGCTTAACTAGGAAGAAATATGTAGTGATTTGGAAACCCAAACATAGTTGCGCGACAATAGATCTTGTCTGTTTTAATTTTTTTATGTTTTTGTCCCCAAGGGTTAGGTATTCAACGGTTCTATAGACAAGGGTTTTCCCTGTACTATAGCTCTCTGATATACGTGCAGGGTCCAACAGTAGTACTCGGCCCAATATCTCAGGGAACTAACTAAGGAGGCTAGACCGTGCCCTTAACCGTAATACCCAACTACCCAGGTATTAGAGAGTATATTCCCGAGTGTTTTTCTTGGTGGCACTATAGCAGTCAGGCGGCTGATCAGTTTATCTAAAGAGGGCTTCAGGTAATCTAGGTTGATCCGTGCAAAGGTGTTGTCTGATACAGTACCACTCGAAGGGGTACCAACAGGGGTTACAAGGGTGGCCAACATATGTGCGCTTAAGTACCACTTGTATTTCCTGTGTGTACGAATCCCTCAACTATGGGTTTATGTGTGTAACGACAGATCTTTGTGGCTTAAAACGCCAGAATACATCTCTACCCTGAAAAAAAATTTAACCCACAATTTCTGCTGAGGAAAGTGCTCTGATACCACTTGTAATATTCCAGATATAAAAAGTATGCAGAAGAAAAATAAAATTCTAGAAATGGAAGATAAACAACAATATAACCAGAACAACACCACAATAATACTGAAATGATATCAAAATAACACCAGAAAGAGCACCTTGATTTTGAGAGCAATGTTCACGGGCCTCTTCGAGGGGGCAACCTCCAGTCGAGAAAATCTCTATTACAATAATATCCAAGCTAGGGTTCTCATACCCTCAACTCCTATTTATACTAAATATGTCTATCAAAAGAACCATCTAGAGGAAGATCCTTCTAGAAGCGGAAGTTTCTATTAGGTCTTATTACATTCGACTTATTCTACTTTATTGCAAGGCCTTATTAATATTGACCTTTATTACATATGAATATATTGTTCTACCTATGTGCAGGTTAGGTCCCTAACAACCATACTTTTGTAGTGGTGGGTTTGCAGACCCAAACTTCCATTTATTCTCCTGCTTAAATTTTTTCTCAATTTTGACAGCTTATCGATAAGTGACTCCTAATGAGGATATGTACAAGAAATACATCTCTACTTAGATATACTTGTGTAGGCCACTACGATACTTCAAAACTAGGTGTTCGTTGGGGTATTTAATACCCATCTTTGAGTGCAAGGTATGAAATATGTTGGTGTAATCTGGCACCGTTTGGTCTCTCTCTTGACGTAGAGTCGTTCATATTGCATACTGGTGATGATGGTTTCCAATAGGGTATAATTCCTCCTTAAGGGAATAAACAAAGGTTTCCAAAGTGGGTCTTGTCCTGAATGTTACAAACTCATCTTTGTTATGTTTCTCCCAATAACTTTCCCACCAATATTTGACATGGGGAAAGGATTTAAGGAGTGCAAATATGATCTTTTCAATGTCATAGAAATCTTGAACAAAGTAATAACCCTCTAATATATTTAACCATTTCTCCAAATAATATTTATTTATGGCCTTCAAATAAATGAATATCAAAGTTAACTTGTACCTTGAAGGGTGTCGCGCCTCCAAAATGACTGCTTAATGAAGGTGCCTCACTCGTCATCAGTAGTCCTTGAAGGATCTCGATGAAGTTTTCCATCATCTCATTCCTTTTTCACGTGAGGGATTCCTCGAGCAACATCTTGATAGGATCATGTTCTCCTTCATCTCTCCATCCACCCACCATGGGAGGTTGCATGGGTTGGCAAAATAAGTCGTTTCCCAGTGAAACTATCTTAAAAACCAACTCTCTATACCCTTACCTCGTCGAGGACATGCACCAAGAAATAAAAAGGAAAAAGTTGATCTAGTACCACTGATATAGATTGTATAGGGAATGAAATGAAACGTACACAGGAATATAGTAGAGAGAACCGTAATATAGTGAAAACCCAACTTCTATTAATGAATAAAATAACATAATACTATAGAACACAAACTGGTTAGAATGATGGTAGCTCATCTCTGAAGAGAGAGAGGGAGAGAGATATTTTCTACCCTCATTCAAAACATATAATACAAAAGGATGAAATGATGGCATTTTAACATAAATCAATAACACCAAAGATCCAAAACATTAACCCTAGGAGGTGAAACGCCAAAAAGGTGTTTTTGGGCCCAAGATGGTTAGTTTCTACATCAACCTCCCAGGGGTGAAACTTTCAGGTACAATATCAGTTTCACACACATAATATCTCTAAGTAAGGACTACACTATGGAAACATGAATTGAGATGTGTGTTGAAGACAAACCTAGGCCTTGAAATCCCCCCTAAAACATTGTTTAGGGCCTCAAAATAACCTCCAAAGTTTAGGACCCCAAAAATCCTAAAAAATCATAATAAAACTTCCAATATGAAGAACCGTGTTGAGTTAGTGGAAGAGATGGTTGGCCACTAATATCCAACTGGATCAATTGGGGTCATAATGACATCTATAAAATACGATGTCGAGAAAAAAGTTATCTATTTTATGATACCAATCTTGAGGAGCTTTCTTAAGACCATAGAGAGATTTGTGAAGGTGTAAAATAAGGATGGAGTCATTCTGAACATAGCTAGGAGGTTGTTTCATGTAAATTTCTTCTTAGAAATCCCCATGCAAGAAGGTGGATTTAACATCCATTTGATGAACCTCCCATTTATGTGAGGCAACAATGGCTAGAAAAAGGTGGATGAAATTCATTTTGGCTACAAGGGTAAAGGTTTCCTTATAGTCAATCCCTTCACTTTGAGAAAATTTTCTCGCAACTAACTAGGCCTTATATCTTTGAACACTTCCATATGATGTATACCTAGTTCTATGCACCCTTTTACATTTGATAGGTTTTCTTCCTTTTGGAAGAGGTACAAGATCCAAAGTATCATTTTCCATTAAGGAATGATATTCTTCATTCATTGTTTTGTCCCAATTTCGATGACCAAAGGATTCTGCAAATGTTTCAGGATCACGAGTCTCTAAAACTTGAGCCAAAATAGAGGAGACTCACTAAAACTATGAACATGTATGACATTGATTTATAGTATCACTAGTAAGATCACCAACTGCTTCTCATGTTGTATGAAACCATATGTAAAGTGGTGGTGCCGGTGCATGTTCATGTTCATTGGACCCAAATAGATGAAGGAGAGTAGGTAGAGGTGCATTTTTATCCTCACTATCATCATCTAAAGAAGAAACTAGAGTAGGATCATTAACATAAAAGTTAGGAATAGAAGATGGCATAAATACCAAAGATGGCTCAAACATTGAATTAAGATCACAAGTTGAGAGAAATTCATTAAAATTAACATCTCTCCTAATAATAATTTCATTGGAATAAGGTTGAAGAAGTCTATAACCTTTTACATCTTTAGAATATCCAGCAAAAATGCAATTCTCATTTTTAGGTTGTAATTCTTTCCTTTTCTCATTAGGAATGTGAGCCCATGCTTCGCTACCAAACTCACAGAAGTGGCTTACATCTCGTTTAATTTTACCCCATGCTTGTTCCAATGTTATATTTTTTAAATTCCTTGTGAGAGTGTGATTAACAATGTAATTGACACAATTAATGACTTTCGCCCAAAATTGAAGACTCAATCGCTTAGATTGGATCATTCAATTTTCCATTTCCTTTAATATGTAATTCTTTCTCTCGATAACACCATTTTTTTCTGATGTATATGAAACATTATATTACATCCTTATGTATATAACTTTTTAGCCATAGTTGTAATTACATTCTTATTTAATTTTTAGAAACTAAACAAAAAAAAATCTCCAACTTTCTTCTTTAACAAACTTAACATTATTTATATCTTTATTAATTTAATTAGATAAATTTTCTTTCAAACACTTTTGAGTTATTTTTTCTTGATATATATGTTAATTTAATTAAATCAATCTCTTTATACAGTTTCTTTCAAGACCCGTAAGTTACTTTTTCCTACGCTGATCAATAACAATGCCTTTAATTGACTCTAATTGCAAATGATATTTAGATAATTCCTTTCTATTTTATGTTGTAATACATTTTTCCAATAGAATAAAGTACACTTCCAATATCCTATGAAAAATATGTATATGATTCATTTTTTATTTTTATATTAAAATATACTTTCCCAACAAATAAACTATACTTCCAAAATAATTTATATTTTACGTTACTATACGCCTTCCCAACAAAATAAAGTATACTTCCAAAATCTTATAGAAAAATAAAGTACATTTCCAAAGCCTTATAGAAAATATACCTGTCTAAATTTAATACACAACCTTTTTATCTATCTAATATTCAAAGTAAAAAAATTGCAAAAAAATTGCATTTTAATTAAAACTTTCGTAAAATGAATTTAAAAAAAATTGCATTATAATTAAAACTTTCGTAGCATGAATTTGAGAAGAATGTGTTTTTCCTTAGTCCAAGTAAAGTTGTTTTATCCTATGAGTGTACACCCCATTCCACATAGAAGGCACTTCGAGTTTCCTAAATAATTATTAGTTTGCTTGACGACGTTTATTTTAAGGGTTTCTAACATCTTTACAGCTTATGCTTTTAAAATTTATTGTTTTTATCGAGTTAATAATTTTCCTTATACCATTTTTCATTAACTTCATCTAAACTTTTCTTTACATATAAATACGATTTTCGATTAAATCCAAAATAATTAAAAAATATGAAATTCCAAAACCCTGGATTAGGTGCAATAGTGTTAGGGTTATCTACAAATGACCACCATCATATAGCTTTATGGTACATGGATAACTTTAGTTTTGATTCATTAAGATCTCGGGTAAGCAAATTGGATAAGATCTTTATGGTACATGGATAACTTTAGTTTTGACTCATTAAGATCTCGGGTAAGAAAATTGGATAAGATTTGATAGACATCAGTAGGGTAAGAAAAGTGCATAAGATTTTATAGAAATTAATAGGAAATGGAAACGTATTTTTTAAATATAAATATAAATATAAATTAAATATTATGTTTTTAAATCTTATTTTATATTATATTTAAGAAACAAAATTAATTTTTTTTATTTTTTTTTCTAGGAGTTTAAGTTAATAATAGGACTCAAAGTTATTATAATAATATACTCATTATAAATTATCATGCCTTTTATGGGAAGGGTGGGAGGATAACACTTCATTCCATAACCACTTGGGCTAGACTCAATAGACATTTGTTGCTTTACTACTTATGATATAATATGACTATAATCATCCAATTAGTAACTACATTTTTCCTTGCACTACTAACTCCTTAAAACCTATGTCCCCCATATAAAAATATGCAGCTGCATAACATCTCAATCATCTCTAGACTCTGACTACATTGAATTAATTTTAGGTCTCTAATGAAATTATCAATAAATAAATATGGATGGTAACATAATCTGTTATATAGACCAGAAAATCTAGCATACTTACATTTCTTACGATCGAAACTAGATTTTTGTATAATTAATTGATTTCAACTCTTAATTGTAATTACAATTGTCGACCCAACATAGGTATATTCTTACAAAGGACACCATCCCTTAGAAAACAGGGAACCATCCCTAAAAATACCAGTAGATGACCCAAAAATATGAATACATTAAATATGCAATCTCTCTTCATCAAAAATCTGATCAATGTTCCATACTAAAATTAAAGCCCTCATGTGGGTGGATTTATATGGTAGAAAATGATGCTCCTTTTTTTTGAACTTTATAAAAATATTTTTCTACTTGAGTCCATGGCAATGACAAGCCTTTAGATAATGCATATTGATTACACAAAATACAACATTTGTTTTTCTATAGTTACCGAACATATAAATATTCAACACAATTACAATATATTAACAACATCCAACACATTAATAAAAAAAAAGATGAGAGCAAAGATATAAACATTGGATGATGCATATTGATTGCACAAAATACAACATTTGTCTTTCTATAGTTACCAAATATATAAATATTCAACACAATTACAATATGTTAACAACATCCAACACATTAATAAAAAGAAGTTGAGAGCAGAGATATAAACATTGATATGACAAAGATATGAAAACATGGCATTTGTTAAACGTTGCATGTCATCTATTGAAGAGTTATCAATCAACTATGCATATTTTGAAGGACAAATATCCATAGGAGAAGATCCTGTATTTGTAATGTAGCAATGAAATTTTGGTTGAATCCCATATTGGCATGTAAATTAGTTACATGCATCAAAAATTTGATTGCATCAAAAGTACCTAGCGTAGTAGGATAAGTAAAATCACACTACATTTGTATACATCCTAGGATTTAAGCCACAACTATAGACTAGTACATATCTATAATGTTTGCACACTACAACGTATGGTGATTTATAAACATATTAATCTCTGGACTCTATACAACTTACATGGGAATATATGGGATTTATTTTTTGAGTGAAGATGTACATGCATGTTTATCTATAATGTTTGCACACTACAATGTATGGTGATTTATAAACATATTAATCTCTTGACTCTATACAACTTACATGGGAATATATGGGATTTATTTTTTGAGTGAAGATGTACATGCATGTTAAGGTAAGAAAAATGAAATGATTCAATAATTATGCATGTACATTCAAACTAATATGTAAACCACTATTTGATTTTTTTCTTTTGCATTTATTTATATGGTTAATGATCTAGATTATTTTCGGAACGAAATGAAAGTAGAGAAATTACAATGAAATACTCGTGAAAATTGTCAGAAATAGAGAAATACAACAATACTTGATTTCTATTAATAAAAGAATTGTAAAGAGACTGCAAAAATATAGAATGCAAGACTTGCTAGAATTGTGACAGCTTTATCTCTGAGAAGAGATGCGACAGCTACGCTCATTTGCAAGAAGATGATTACAATGAAGCTCTAAATTTATGATAAAAATGAATGCCAAATCCCTAGACATAAAAAAACCTAACCCTAGGAGATGAAACACCAAAAGTCATGTGGGTCCCATTTGGGTAAGTTAGTACATTAACTTCTCGGGGTCATAACTTTTGAATACGATCTTTGTTTTAGGCGCGTGATAGCTTGTTGGAAAGGTATTTTCGAGAGATATGCATTATGCCATCAAAATCTCACTCCATGTACAGTTTCACTATGGCACGCCAAAAAAACACTGTTTAGGGCCCCAAAACGACCCTGGAAGTACAGAAAGATATGTTGACATGAACACTTCCAAAATAAGTCAGTTGGATTAGGTGGGCAGCCACCAGTATCGAACTGGAAGATGTGTATGGATTTAGATAGCCCCAGAAGTGTAGAACCCAAAATTACAAAGAATTACAAAAGAACATGTTGAACTAAAAACTGACAAGAGGAGCTAGTTGGAATAGGTGGGTGGCCACCAATAT
Organism: Picea engelmannii; assembly: GCA_009831015.1. NCBI lineage: Eukaryota > Viridiplantae > Streptophyta > Pinopsida > Pinales > Pinaceae > Picea > Picea engelmannii. The sequence continues at coordinate 708,062 of ML780050.1, forward strand.
CCACCTGGATCGATCTTCCCCCATTAGGAAGCAATGGTCTCCATTGCATTGAGTTCCCAGGGAAAATGGGAAAGCGTTTTCTGAATCTGAATCTTGGTGAGTTGTGTGCCTTGTTGGAGAAGTTGTGTTGCTTGGTCCGCGGAAGACTGTCACAAACTTGTTGTTGGCATTGTTGAATCTGTTCCACCAACCTGTTGTCTCTGGATATGACGGGGCATTGTGTACGCACCATTGTAGGTGAAGAAACAATATCTTCTTTCTCTTTGGCAATATGTTTTTGTTGGATAGAAGGTGTTGAGGCTACAATGGTTGTAGTGGTCTTCTGTGCATCCTTTGAACATACTATGGAGAGAATGAATTTCACAGTATGAGATATTACCTTGCGGCACTGCTTTTGTGGAGAAGTAGTTGGAACTACCTCTCGTATCCTATAGAGATAACCTCCTAGAGTAATAATGACACTACGAGGTCTAGACTCATAAACAACATGACATTTCCACATATATGGTTGGCCCAAAACAACATCACCAAGAGGGGAAACATCACAGATTACCTCATCCTTGAAGGGATTGATTCCATAGGACAGGCAACACTGCTAGCTGAGACAGAGATCTTGTCCCTGGTGAAGCCACCCGATGTTGTATGGCTATGAGTGTGGTGTTTTTGAGAACCCCAATTGTTTGAAGACCTTAGATGAGATGAGGTTTTTATGGCTGTCATTATCAACAATGAAATGCAATGGGGTCCCCTTCACCCACATCTGTGAATGGAAGAGGCGCTCCCCCTCTTCAAGATCTACTAGTTCTTCTGGTTGAATTGGTGTGGTCCCGACAATAGCAGTGGGGTTTGCATCGACGATCTGTCTGGTTTCAATATTTCTGTATCGAATTCTGAATCATTTTTCGGCTATGTGTCTTTGACCTCAGCCACCAATGACTGTTTCGAGCGACATTCATCGGTGTTGTGCCAACGAATTTTGTGGAAGTCACACCACTTCCCAGTGCCATTATTTGTCTTTCCTTTACCCTTATTGTCATGTGTATTGTAATGGTTATCTAGAGGTTATTGGTTAGGGTCATCTTTACCATGCTTTGGTTGTTGCAGATTTGCAGACCCGAATTCCCATTTGTTCTAGTGCCTAAATTTCTGCTAGATTTTTACAGCATGTCGATAGGAAACTCCCAATGATGAGATGTTTACTTTTATGAAATCCATTTCGGTTTGGATGTACCTATGCAAAGCCCCATGATATTTCATTACGAGATGTCGCTAAAAGTCTTTGATACCCATATTGGTGCGTAAGGTATGGAAAGTATTTGTGAACTCCAACATTGTTTGGCTCTTCTCTTTCCGCAGTGTGGTCCATCTCATGTACCAATATTCATAGTTATCAACATGATAGTACTGTTCCTTGACAACATCCATAAAAAAATCCCAAGTGGGCTCGACCCCATATATTCCAAATTCCTCTGTGGAAATTTTCTCCGATTAAGTTTCCCACCAATGTTTGACATGGGGGAGAGCCTTGAGGAGTGCGAAGGTGATCTTTTCCATGTCAAATTTTTTTTGAATAGAGAAATAACCTTTTAATAGATTTAATCATTTTTCTAGGGCATGCACATTTATCTGACCTTCAAATATGGGAATATCAAAATTAACTTGTACCATGAAGAGAGAGGTTCCTAGAAAATTTCCACTTGATGAAGATGGACATGTTTCTATTGGCAGGCGTTGAAGGATGTGTGCAAAATTCTCCATCATTTCATCCTTCTGTCACACGAGATCTTTCTCAAGCAACAAGTTAATAGAATATTTTGCTCCATCGTTTTTCTTTTCTGCCATCATCAAGGGTTTCTTGGGAATGCGAGATTGATTTTCCTCAAGAGAGACAAGCTCGAGACCCAACTAGATATACTCAGACCTTGTCATGGACATGTGCTAAAAATGATCAAGAGAAGCCTCCTCTGATACCAATGATCCAGATTATTTTTGGAACGAAATGAAAGCAAATAAATTACAATGAAATACTCATGAAAATTGCTAGAAATAGAGAAATATAGCAGTACTTGATTTCCATTAATGAAATAATTGTAAAGAGACTGTAAAAATACAGAGTGCAAGAGTCTCTAGAATGGTGGCATCTTTATCTATGAGAAGAGATGTGACGGCTACACTCATTCGCAAGAAGATGATTACACTGAGGCTCTGAAAGACTTTTTATGATAAACATGAATGCCAAAACCCTAGACATCCAAAAACCTAACCCTAGGAGATGAAACGCCAAAATTCATGTGGGCCTCGTTTGGGTAAGTTAGTACATTAACTTCCCAGGGTCGTAACGTTTGCATACGATCTCTGTTTTAGGAGCGTGATAGCTCGTTGGAAAGGTCTTTTCAAGAACTATGCATTATGTTGTCAAACTCTCACTCCAACTACATTTTGATTGTGGCACGTAAAAAAAACACTGTTTAGGGCCCCAAAACGGCCTTGGAAGTACATCAAGATGTGCTGACATCAAAACTTCCAAAATAATCCAATTGGATTAGGTGGGAGGCCACCAGTCTCTACCTGGAAGATGTGTAGGGATTCAGACAGCCCCACAATTACAAAGAAGTACAGAAGAACATGTTGAACTAAAAATTGACAAGAGGAGCTAGTTAGAATAGGTGAGTCGCCACCAATATCCACCTGGATCAGCTAAGGAAACTCTTCTTTTTCTTCAAAGATGACTCAAAAGAATCCAACCCAACAATGAATTTAAAATCCATAATCTCTAGATGATTGGCTTCATCCAACATATTTTTAACTAGAGCAACCAACTACTCAATGTTGCTTAAGGTATCGGGAACATTATTTCAAAGTAGATTTAGCTAGCGAAATAAATCCTCTTTAGCCAACTAAAGTCCCTCAACATAATGAAAAACATTGTTAGGGGCCATAAGAGTTTATATCAGGGGTTGTGTCTTCATCCAATAACAATTCTAAACCACTTGATTCGAAATACAACTTATCAAACTTTGTGGCATGCTTTCAAATGTTGTTGTGAATAAATGATGGGCATTAACACATTATAGAATTTGTGAAATCCTGGGTACAAGGTATTTATTATCACAATTGGTTTGAATCTTTGGTTAGTAAATGTGAGATGTTCTCTCATGAGGCTAACAATCATTACTTGAATTTTTTCTAGTTTTCTCCATTAATGATTGAAACGATTTCTCTTTCTTGTAGTTTTTTAAATATCATTATTTTTTCAACATTTCATTGAAATGGTAAATACACTTCAACATTGTTCGAGTTCACATATAACAACCAGTACATCCTATCGGTGCATTTCTTCTTTCAATTGAACATAAATATTTTTTTCAAGAAATAATGGTATGACTCTATGAAATTATTAGTCTCTTAATTCATTGTTTTTTTATTAATCATGCATACAAATTGATATTTGTAATTTTATGATTTTTTATTTACATTTTATTTTTTATCCTATATTTTAAGTTTGACGTCTTATTTGGCTTCAAAGCAAACTTAGAATAACATTTTATTTTTTATCCTATATTCTAAGTTTGACATATTATTTGACCTCAAAGTAAACTTAAAATCAAACTTAGCAAATGAAATTTCTGTCAAACGCCTAGCAATCTAGAGATAATTGTCTTGCATAAACTTCATAAATGACTTAAACCCACATTCAGAAATTACCATAAGCAGAAATACACAATGCTAAGCAAAATAGTAGCGGAAATAACACAACGGACAACAACCCATAAAACTCAGAAATTTAGGCAAATGCCAGGGAACCCCATAAAACTCAGAAATTTAGGCAAATGCCAGGGAACCCCATAAAACTCAGAAATTTAGGCAAATGCCAGGGAAAACCCCAATTTAGGGAAACCCAACAAGAGAGATATTATTATTCAACTTCAAGATAGTACAGAACAACAACAAATACACATTTCCAGCCAAGAAAAATACCTCACAGCACCAAAACAGTCCCACTAAATTCTGCATTAAGGCATAATGAATTTAGCTCATAGCTAACATCATTCTTGAAATGTATCCATGAGAGAAGCACAACGGACTCTCTATTTTCCCTGGCTTCTAGGATGTCGTTGGTGTAAGCAAGCACAACCCTACGTACATTAATTTCAGAAGACACCATATCCACTAACTAGCTATGCTCCACACTCTGATATTGTTGTTTCTACGGTTTTGCTCCGTTATGGCCTTCAAAATGCTCTGGTTGTTTCTACGGTTTCGCTCCATTATGTCCCTGAAAATAGGTATTTGCGCCTTCGATCTCTGTGCTTGTTCTATAGTATTAGTTTTCTCTGCTCAACTGTGGAAGTTTTGGATCACTGTTGTTGTTTCATCGAAAATTCTCCCACGTACTTGGATGTTTCTCTAGCCTAGTTGGAACTTGCCTTTTCGATGGCGCCCAACTGTGGAAGATTTTGGATTATTTTTGTTGATGCTTCATAAAAAATTATTTGTAGATTGGGCGTGGAGTGTTTTGATTGCGAGCTTAATTTCTTCCACCTCACACAAGAGTTTTGATTTCCAGTTTAAGTGCTTCCACATTGTACAATCTCCCTATATTATGGTCATTGTGTATTACATGTAAATATAGTCATTGTACATTACATTTAAGTATCGCTAGTAAATCACAATTTCAAACTGATTATCGTTTATTGGTTCTATTACTTTATTGAAAAATGAAGAATCACATACAATCAGGTTTTATTCTCCGTTGTTTGATCGATTATTATCTCAGATTTGCATAAGTTGAACAAGAATAAATATTTATCAATGGTGGTAGGGTAGTTGGGTTTTGTGGCCTGTCCCAACCTACAAACAATGATGCAGTGTGGCAACCTTTCCAATATCATTAAATTGATTGCTTAGTTTACATGACCAGAGAGTGAGTCTATAATTGAAAAAATAATGGTCCAAACCAAGATGTATCAAGATAAAAAAAAAGAGAAAAGAAGCAAAAGTCGACCTTGCTTTGCTAGGGTTTCAACCATGACCATTGCGAGCGCATCACCTTGCGTCCTACTGCGACCATGGAGGCCAAGGTAGGGGGGCCTATTGGCCCCTCTTACAGCTCTGTCATGGCTCCAGAGAAAAGATTCAAACATTTCAAATGCCCGACCTTTGAACTTTTGGTAGAAATGTAACACATCATCTGGGAGGAAGAGATGCCGAAGGAGAAAATGATGGAAATAAATCTAGAATCTAACCACTCAAAAATGGCTCACACCTGAGAACCAGGAAAATGCATCCTGCAGGCTCCAATAGCTTCCAAATATACTATCAACTCTCCAAGAATAGAAGACCAGAAACAATATATGAGGGATTTCACCCTGATAGGGAAATTCCTGAGATTATGGCCATCAGAAAAGGATTTAGTCAAATGGATTCAACACTGGTGGAAGCCCAAGGGCCACTATGACCTCCAACTTGGATCAAAAGGCTTCTTCACTATCATCCTGCACAACCTGGAGGACAAAAACAAAATCTTTGAAGGAGGTCTGTACTTTTACAACTCGCTAGGTCTTTTCCTTTGTTTTTGGATGGAAAGGTTCAGCCCTGAGAAGGAAGATTTCATGCATGCCCCAGTATGGCTGAGGCTCTATTGGGTTCCTCAAGAGTACTGGATGGAAGAAATACTTGCAGGTATCGGTAACACGATTGACATCTACATCAAATCTTCGGAGGCAACAAAACAACGAAGGTATACCGCTTATGCTCATATCTGTGTCTATCTGAATATCTCCAAGACTCTTCGTGGAGCCATAACCCTAGATTATCCAGACGAAGAATGGTCCCAAACCCTAAACTACGAGCACATCCCCTTCCCCTGCCAGAAATTCCATGAGCATGGTCACCTCTTCCACGAATGTCCTTTAAATAACCCTAGCAAGTCCACTCTGGAGTATCTCGACAAAACCAAGGACAACTTCACCCAAGTCGCGGGTTTCCGCAGACACCTAGCCAAAATATCCCCCCCCCCCAAACCCCCTCTGGACCCTCAACCAGTAACTCTTTCAAAGCCCTTCAGACCCCGTTAGATATTCCTAACACTCCCACCGACCCCCTAATGAACACCGCAATCCCAACGCATCTCCAAGGCTCTTCAGACCCCACCCTCCCAGTGCTAGGATCGTCCCAAATCCCCCTCTCAGAGACCTCCCTTCCTACAAACATTATATCGGAAATTAGAGACCCAGACATAGATTTAGAAGATCAGGAGCTCGCAGGAATAGATATGGCACACCTAGAACAAGCCTATTGAAAAATACAACTCTACACTATACCACCAGATCAACTACGCAAGGTACACAAAGTCTTTCTCAACTCATCAATAGGAGAATCAACCCGTGCTAATTCAAATCTCAGAATACAAAAGGGCAACTTGAAGGATTAGCGTAAATCTACAAAAGATGAGAAAAAAAGAGGAAGGAAACCAAAACATCAGCTCATTCAAGATGTGGGCAACTTCCTAGTGAACTTGGGCCAGATCCATATGATCTCGGACAACTTCCCTCCCCTCCAACCCTCATGGTCTTCATGAAGATGCTATCCTGGAATATAAGGGGTCTCAACTCAAGAATCAAGCAAGGACTGCTTTGAGAAAGGATAATGAAGGAACAACCATGCATTCTTCTTTTGCAAGAAACAAAATGTGCGGGAGAGGAAGCTTCACAAATTATTAGAAAAGGCTGGAAACAAGGAAATCTTGTCGAAATTGATGCTAAGGGGGTAGCGGGAGTGGTCGTCGTGCTTTGGAACCCAGTCATGGTACTGCTGGACGAATTTTTTTCCTCCAAATGGACCATCACAACCTCCTTTCATATTATTGGTTTGAACAAACATGACTTCATCATGAATGTCTACATACCCACAAGACCGGGAGACAAGGAAGCCTTCCTACATCACTTAGAATGGATTTCCAATCACATCGGCACCCAATGATGGATCCTTGGGGGCGATTTCAATACGATAATAGGTTTGGGCAAAAAATGGGGGGGGGGGGCACACGCATGCCGGAAAATGACAACGAGCAATTCCACTGAACCATTGGTCTATTTAATCTCATTGATGTATAAACAAATAATGGTCCCTTCACCTGGTCCAATAGACGCTCGGGGACACAGCATGTCTCCAATAGACTAGATCATTTTTTAATTTCAGATTCCATCATGATGGACGGATTGGATTGGAATGCCACTATGATTGACACTCTAGTATCAGATCATTGGTCGATTCTCTTAACGATAAACATCAGTGGCACCCTAGGCAGGAAACCCTTCCGCTTTGAAAAATTCTGGCTGACACACCCGGATTTCCAAGATAACATAAATATTTGGTGGAAAGAAGTTACAATCCCAACAAACACTCCTATGTACAGATTTTAACAAAGGCTAAAAAATCTCAAGCAACATCTGAAATTATTGAATAAGTCTACTTTTGGAAACATCATTCATGCTCAGGAAATCCTCAATCAACGAATACAAAACCTCCAACAACAGATCAGATCTTAAGGTCTCACTGATTCTCTAAAGGAGCAAGAGGTTCTCGTTAACAACCAGTTAGCAGAAAGACGATCGCAAGAAGAAATCCTGTGGAGAGAGACATCTCGCATCCAATGGCTCAAAGAGGGGGAAAAAAACACCAAATGTTTCCACAAATCAATGGTCCAACGTCGACACACAAATCACATTACTCACCTAGTTTCGGAACAAGGACTATAAATTCAAGAACATGCAGATATAGAAAAGGAATTACTCTCTTACTACAAAAACCTTCTTACGGAAACCCCCATAGATCGATCCCTTGCGGTTGAATCTATCCTCAAGAACATCCCTAAGGAGGTCACAAAAGAGCATAATGAGGCTTTAATGAGCCCTATCACTCAAGAATAAGTTTATCAATATCTAAGGGACACCCCGCTCGAAAAATATCCTGGGTCAGATGGGTTTACCTCAAATTTCTTCCATCACTGTTGGTTCATCATTTGTGAAGACATCTGGGAAATCATAGAGGAGTCCAGAAGATTTAGGTAGGTCCTTCAAGCCCTCAACGCTACCTTTCTCACTCTCATTCCCAAAGAGAACAAAGCCACCTCCCCTTCTCACTTCCAATCTATTGCACTCTGCAATGTAATCTATAATCTTCTCACGAAGATCATCTCCAAGCGCCTTAAACATAGTCTTCTGTTCATCATCTCTCTGGAACAATCGGGATATGTGGAGGGAAAATAGATTCTGGACAATGTCATCTTGGCTCATGAAGTAATCCACTCGCTTCATACGACCAAGTCTCCAGGTATGCTTCTAAAATTGGATATGTCTAAAGCCTTTGATCAATTAAGATGGAACTACATGAAATCAACCCTTCTTGCCTTTGGTTTTGATCCCTCGTGTGTCTCTTGGATAGTCAATCTCACCTTGTTAGCCCTGTTCTCCATCCTGGTCAATGGTGTCCCCTCCAAACCTTTCTCTCCCTCTAGAGGAATAAGGCAAGGGGATTCACTCTCACCCTTCCTCTTCATCATAATGGTGGAAGGGATGAGCTGAGCCATTGAGCCAAGCCATTAAAGAAGCCATCATAGGTCACTCCCTTTTTGGTCTCACCCCCCATGGAATATCTCCCCCCATTTTACACAGTCAGTTCGTGGATGATATTCTCCTAATGGGAGTACCCACAGTCCGAGAATCTCTTCGCATCCACTCTATTATCAACCTTTTCTGTGAGGCTTTGGGCATGGAGGTCAATCTCTCCAAATCCTAAATTTTCTTCTTCAATACGCCCATCTAGATCCAATGCCACATTACGCAGCTACTAGGGTTTATCCGTAGCATCCTCCCCTCCAAATACCTTGGCATTCCCTTGATTGACAACCCGCTAAGAAATACCTCTTGGGACACTCTTCTTTCCAACTTTCGAAAAAAAATCTCCTTGTGGACCTTCCTCTCCCTCAATCTGCCTAGTCGCCTCATGCTCCTCAAATCTGTCCTCCAAGCCCTACCGATCTATGTCTTCTCAGCACTTGCAGCTCCAAAATTTATCCTTAGCACTTTAAGAAATATTCAAAGGTGCTTCCTGTGGTAGGGAACCAAAGAGGGGTGCAAAATGAATCCCGCCAGTTGGAAAAAAGTGTGCAGGACAAAGAAAGCATGGCGACTAGGTCTCAGAGACCCATCTCTTCTCAACAAGGTCCTCAGTGCAAAAATTTGGTGGATATTGTTAAAAATACCGCAAGACCTCTGGGCATGCCTATGGAGGAAAAAATACACCCCAACCACTCCAAAAAGGGATCTAATTAGGTTGAATGGTCAGAGTCCAGGTTCTCTTATTTGGAACGCTGCTAGAAATAACAAGGGACTCATAATGGATCACTCTTTCTGGGAATTGCAGAGTGGGACTTCTGCCCTCTTCTGGAGTGATTCTTAGAAACAACTTCCATCCCCGATCTTTGATCCCAATCTGATCACTTTCATTCCCCTCACTACATATGCAGGCCTCCATAAAGTGGTCGACTTCTAGATTCTAGAAGCTTCAAGAGACACCTGGCGCAAATGGAAAAACACCCATGAATATATGAACATTCGTCATGAGATAAATCTTCAACCACCGCTGGATCATCTCAACTCAAGGAGAATTTTCAGCCAACAAGGGGAGGACATCCTCAGATGGGTTCACACCAACATTGGCACCTTCAACATTCAAGAAGCTTACTCCCTCAGTGCAGGTCATAGTTCCTTACCAAAAGAAGAGGTCTGGGGAAAAATTTGGGGAGGAAAGCTTTGGCAAAAAATTAGCACCTTCCTTTGGTTAACGACGCATAATAGCATTCTTACTTGGGACAAGTTAAGGAAAAGAGGCTTCATAGGCCCTTCTTGGCGTCACCTATGTGGTATAGAGGAGGAGACACAAAATCATCTTTTCAATATATTCTCCTATAGGTCGTGTATCTGGGATCACAGTGCTAGCATCATGAGGACCACGGGCATGAACCGTACATGTAACAACCCTAGTTAAATAGTTCATAGGGATTTTTAAGTATAATTAATTAGATAATTAATTGTCCTAATATGGTTTTAATTAAACAATGATTAGTATTAATAATATTAATTAATTAATTAATTATTAATTAATTGTTTATAACTTTTGAT
>ML780050.1:748029-790016 GCA_009831015.1 Picea engelmannii
TGTGACTGATTGTCAAACCTTTTAAGATTTGTCACTTTCAACAGCGCATGAACTGCTGAAAAGAGCTCCTTAGCTGTTGAAAGTGGGCACTTTCCACAGTGCACAATGAATCTTTAAAAACACGTTAGCAATAGCCATGATATTCACTACAAAATTCAACCGAAAGAATGGTTTCATTTTGGGAGTTAACACCTTCGTTTTCCACTCATACCCCGGTCATAAATCCACCGCTGGTAGGGGGGCAACCTTCATTTGCTGGAAACCCTTCACAATCTTGGGGAATATCTTCAGGAGGCACTTTTATTCAAGCCCACGTCGGGGGGCACTCATCTCATAATCCATTAGGAGGAGTATCAAATCATGTTCCTTCCGAAACATCTTACGGACAACCTTATCCGGGCGGCATCCCAAACACCACCTGGATTTCTCCGGGACCATAGTCTTATCCTCTTCATGGGTCTAATGTGTATCCGCCTCTGGGATCTACTCCTTACCATCCTCAAGGGAAAAATGTTTATCCTCCTCATGGGAAAGCAAATCACCTGACCTATAATGCTCAGAACCCACTGGGTTATGCAAATATTTCTCATCCATCATCGAATCCTGCTTATCTTGGCCACCAAAAACCATCTGTAGGAGGACCTACTGGTTACAACTATCCACCTAACCTAGTTTATGGTCCTACTGGTGTTCCTATGCTACACCAATATCATCCACAAATTAACCGATAGCTACCTTTCCTTGTGACTCTGGATCTCCCAGACTTGTCTCGGTTAACTAATGATCCTATTTTTCATTCACTGGTTTGGCCAGTCATTCCAGCTAAACTTCCTTATGATATTCCGAAGTTTGATGGAAAATCTGGAGAAGATCCAAACAACCATGTGATGACTTTCCATTTGTGGTGTTCATCAAACTCCCTCATGGATGATTCTATACGTTTGCATCTTTTCCAACGCACACTTACAGGCTCAACAACAAAGTGGTATATTGAACTACCGCGTGCTTCTTTTCATAATTTCAATTCCCTTGCCATGTCTTTCCTCACACACTTTCAACTACCTATTCGCTACAAGACAGGTACTGAACTCTTGACCTCCCTTCGTCAAACTAATTCTGTGCATATCTCTGACCATATTCATGAGTGGAGGCGATGACGAAGGATGATCAAGGAAATCATTCTTGACATATTATTGGTGGAATGGTTTACTAAATCACTTTTACCCCCGATCGCTCACGATGTCTCTATGGGTGGCCCAGTCACAGAGGAACAAGCCATCGCTTGGGCTCAGTACTTAGATTTGGTTTATTCACAATCTGGTACTTTGTATGATTTGCTTCTGAATGTTGCTCAAGCTAATATCGATCCATCTAAACCGTCATCCTCATCTCATGTGGATGGTGTTATCGGTTCCATCAAAACTCAATCTACTTCCCAATCGCTCACACTCTCCTCTACCTCCCCCCAAACTCAGATCTATGAGGTGAATGCAGTTCAATCTGCCCCTTCACAACAATCCAGAGGTAAGAAGAAGACAAAGAATAAACCAAAAAATAACAATCAACAACCAAAAAATCAAGCTCAAACACCTGCTACCGAAAAGCAACCACAACGGAAACTGAAATTCCCATGTATCATTTGTGGTGATGATCACTACACTCGAGACTGTCCACTTCGAAATGAAGTGGCCAAAAGTTTCCAAGGAAAGTCACAACCCACTGTGCTTACTCATCCTTTTCCTCAGCATCAATCCATGGTTACTCAAACCCCCTCTCCTGGGGGCAGTGCTAGCCATCCTAATGATGAGGCCTCGTCGAGTGCACATATTTATATGTTTAATGGGATTAATTTGACCACTTGATCTAAGACATACGACACACCAAGTAACCTTGACAAAGGAAAAGAAATTAATGGTATCGGTACTTTACCGGATCCATCACCGTCCTCCGTTAGTCTTCCATTGGTTAATCCTCCATCTAGACCACTTCGGATTGAGAAACCTGTGTTCGACTCTATCTTATGCCCTCCCAAGAGAACTATACGTAAAGCTACCTTTAATCCTAGTTCACGTGCCGCCCAGAACTACAACATTGTTGAAGATTTGGCTCAAGCACCGTGTGCTATGTCTGCGTTAGAAGTTCTACAACACTGCCCCAGTCAAAGTAGAATGCTTTTGGCCACTATTGGTGTTGTTGATCCTAAGTCGTCCAACCATATCATGTTTAACCTGGACAATTATGCGTCTTGTCTCTCCCACCAACTTGCTTTCCAAGTTGATGTTGTTGTTCACAATCAACAAATACATTGAACTATTCTAGATGAGGGAGCCTCGACTTGTCTCATGTCTTTGGCATGTTGGAAAGGTTTAAAATCACACGCACATAACAAATCCACAACGATGTTACGCGCCTTCGATGGGCGAGGTTTTCATCCCCACGGGCTTTTACAGTCCCCGCCCATCCAATTGGGTGGCAAAACTATTATTGTTGATGTCGATGTGGTCGATGCTCCCCTCGATTACAACTCATTACATGGAATAAGTTGGTTTTATGCTATGACTGTCGTTGCCTCGTTGGTCTTTCGATGCGTACAATTTTCTCATCAGGACAAAATTGTCATTGTTGATCAGTTGGATTTTTTCATGACCGATGCTCGCATTCCTGCTACCAACAATAATCCTTTCTTGGGAGACCACAAGATAGCGTATGAAAGCGTTGGTGTTGTATTATTGAAATATTCTAGCCTCATGGGTACCTTCCCTACACCACTTCCACTGACTACACATCATATTGCCACCGTCGATATGATTTCGACCGCGGCTTATCAATCTTTGGAATCATATCACCCTTGGATTGTACCTTGTCCATTGGAATTCGATGCACTAGGTGACACTGTGCCACTTAGTCCAGCCGAAACATCATACGTTTCTATCCAATCCGCTTCTCCCTCGTCGGATGACCAACATCTATTGGCACCTGTCGTTTCCTCAATGCAATCACAGTTGAGTTCCTTGTCGTCTGTGATTGATTACATTTCCCCAAATTTTCCCTCTGATGAATCTATCATGGAAATGTTGCACATTGACGAGATACCTTGGGATGATAACCACCATCGATCCTCTTTTCTTCCCCTTCGTGAAGAAATTTGGGAAGATATACAGTCTATCTCTCCTCCTGACAACGATTTTCTATCATCTCCCATGCCTTCGACTTCTGATGATTTGGATCCGGTAGTTGACATGGTGGTTTCTTCGATAGGGCTATTGGAGCCTGATCTCCTTACCCCTGTCATGGCCCTCGACATGTGTTCCTTCCAGAGTGATTATCTTCCATCCAACAAAGATCTCTTGGAAGCCATGACTGAGTTTTGTCCCTTGACATGGTATCCTTCCAGAGCGTTATTCTCTTTGAAGCCATGATAAAACAGAGGCCTATGAGCATAGTTTCTCTTCTCTGTAGCAAGCTCGTTAAAAAATGAAACAAAGGTCTTGAGCATAGTTTTCCTCTCTGTAGCAAGCTCATTAAAAAATGAAACAACAATCTGGGGATCGAACCCGGAACCCTGAGCATAGTTCTTTTCTTGTGTCAAGCTCATTAAAAAATGAAACAGTCACCTCTCTTGAACCTTATTTTCATCCACCCTTCTCCTTTTTCTCATTTACTAGATAAATTGGTGACAACCTCAAAGTTGGTGAATGAATTGAAGCTTGGAGGGCATGTCTCCAGCCTTTGATGATCATTCTGGAGTTAAGCCACTAGATTTCAAGCTGGGGGAATACCTAGCTTAGTCTTTGTTCTTTTTCATACCTATATGGATACACGAAAAAGGAACCCCCTGGAGTCTCCTTTAAGCTCTTTTCAGACTCTCTAAACATGAAAAGATTGTCGAGTGATCTTGCTTCCTTTCCCACTCGTTAAAAGGTTTGAAAGGGCATCTTTCGAGTGATAATTTATCTCTTTTTTGGCCTCGCGAGACTAACATTACGAAAAAGGACAACATTAGAGTCATCTTTAAGTTCTTTTCAGACTCTCTAAACATGAAAAGTTTTCCGAGTGACCTTGTTCTCTTCACGCTTGTTAAAGCATTTGAATAAAATGTCTGTTGAGTGATAGTTTATCTCTTTTTCGGTCTCATCAAACTACTTTACGAAAAAGGAACTGGGAGAGTTCTCTTTTAAGTGTTTTTCCAGACTCTATAATCATGAAAAACCTTCAAGTTTTCTCTCTTTGGACTCGTTAAACAAACATCGACAGGCCCATACGGGATCGAACCCTTACTTCTTCCAGTTCGTTAAAAAAAGGAAGAGGAACTTACCGAAGGTGAGTTATATCGAGCATGTGTTACCCTCCTCGAGATCGTTAAATTAAAAAGTGGTACTCGTCTATCTGGATGGGGGAAAAAATTGAAGGAAGCAAGCTAAGCAGTTTTTGAGAACATTACTAAGTAACTCTTAGAGTCGCCCTTGAACATGACACTTTGTATTTGCACGCATCTTAATCCGCTGAACCTCTTCACTAAACCAATCCTCTGAGTTTTTCTTACTCCTTTGGGTCACCCGACGAAAGTCACAGTATCCAGTGCATCATCGTGTTTTGGTCCATGTCATGTTTCTGCTGTTGTGCCTCAATGTTTAAGGTAAGTATCCGCCTCGAGAGTCAGCCATCCCAAATATCTTGTTTCAATACCCGTTTCAGTCCATGTTCATCTGATCTACCAATTACATCTCTGTGTTTGTTTCGTGTCGTTGATGGGGGATACATCAAGACCCTCCTTCGACGAGTCTATTCCTATCGACTTCAACACATTATCCATGAACTAGACTTAGAAACCAATTGGTACTTTGGGACTTGCATGCCTCAATGGCAGGCCTCCTCATGTTTGACAATGGGTTTACATCATTGAACTCTGATCGGATGATTCCATAGATGTTTGACTTTAGCTCATCCATTCACATTCATTGGAATGTACTAAGTACCTTGGGAATCATTGACATCAATGGTGATCTCCCTCGGGCTTGTTAACAGTTCACTTCATTGACTGGTAATCAAGTGGTTTCTTCCATGTTCAACATCAGGACATCTGTTCATATGGTTAGATTTTTACTACATCGGGATCGATAAGAAGACCCTGGGTTGAGTGATCACTCCGATATGTACTTTTCCCAGGTTGCGACGAAGTTTCTCTTGAACAATGACACATATAGAGTTACATAGATCCACTTTGTATTGGTCGTGGCTATGTCTTGTCATATCGTAGATCCATTGTGTATTCTTTGTGGCTACAATCAGTTCAGGTCATAGGAGTCTAGACCCACACTGTATCTTCGGTGACTATACCTTTTATCAATATAATTATGGATCCGCATTGTATTTTATGGCGGCCATATCTTGCAAGTCTCTATCACTCAAGCATAGGTATGCCTGCCTTGGGTTTGAAACATGTCAAAATATTTGTTGGATGTTTGCGTGCAGCTTCTACCAGGTTCTCTGAGTCCACACCCTTGCTTTAAATATTTGTAAAGTGTTTCGACCATCATTCTCTCTTCTGGCCTCACACTTTAAGGGGCATTCTATTACACATGAAATTTACACACCTAGGCACCTCACCCTAAGTGTCGTAAAGTGTCTTATAAGTGTCACATACACCTTGACACCATGAAATAACCTATGTCACAATCCCTAGTCATTGTGGAGGAGGGATGTATTACATGAAGGCAAAAAATACTAAGTACACATGAATTATTATTAATATTCATGGAAAAGAAATTGATTAAGTGAGAGAATCAAGTGCACATGAATTATTATTAATATTCATGAAAAAGGAAGTAATCAAGTGTGAGAATCCACCTCACATTTGGTTTCCTATTTTTTAGGGAAGGTGGACGATCTCATGGATGGTTGAAGTATTTCCTCCTTAAAATCCTTGAGAGATATTTCCTCCCCAAAATCCTTAAGAGATATTTTCTCCCTAAATATCTTAGAGATCCCTTTCTTAGTGTATCTGATGAGAGATTCTCTCCATGGTGGTTAAGTCTCCAAATCTTATATAATGAGGGATTTCCATGGAGGAGGAGGAATGGAGATTGAGAATTATACCAAACTTATGATCTCATGAGTGGTATGTCATTTGGAGCATCAACATTCTGTGTGTGGACTATTTAAGCAAGGGTTTGGACAAGGAGAACTTGATGAAGCTGCTATAGTCACATCTATGGTTGTAAGTTTTCTTCATTGTTGTTCTCATTAATATAATATGCTTGGCATGTTTCTTTCAATTCTGTGTTTGATCTCACATGAATTTGTCTCTAATAGTTAGATCTATTTTGATCTAATCTCAATAGAGTAGTAAGTTGTTTGTACTTTTGTTTGTCTACAGAGCTTATCGAGGAGTTTACGATTGGAGCACAACTTGGACTGTGCAGGGACAAACACTGGTAAAAAGGTGCTTCTTTTCTCCTTCCTCCTCACACATTAGTTTATCTAGATGTAAAAGGAAGTCAGTGTCCATGTTAAGCACCTTCTATCTTACGAGTTAAGAGTCTATCTCTGAAGAGGAGATCTACCTGTCTGCAGGGAGATTTTCCTACAACAACTTGGTGAATGTGTATCGACTACAGAGCATTGGATAAGATTACAGTAAAAAATATGTACCCTTTTCTGAGGATCGATGATCTATTAGATCAGCTACAACATGAAAAATATTTCACCAAGTTGGATCTTAAATCAAGATACCACTAGGTAATCATAAAGGAAGAAGACACCTGGAAGACTACGTTTAAGACAAGACAAGGTTTGTATGAATGGATGGTCGTGCCATTTGGTTTATGTAATGCACCAACTACATTTATGAGAATGATGAATGATGTATTACTCCCATATGTAGATTCATTTGTTATAATCTATTTTCATGATATATTGGTTTATAGTGCTACTTGGGAGGAGGACATATCACATCTCATGTAGGTTTTAGAGACTCTTAAGAAGCACCAACTGTTGGCTAACCTCAATAAGTGTGTTTTTTCTTAGCAATGTTTGGTGTATTTGGGGTATGTGATCAGTAGAGGGGAGCTAAAGATAGATCCTTTAAAGATGGAGACCATCATGAAATGACCAGTTCCTACAAATTTCACTAAATTTAGGAGTGTTTTTGGGGCAACATAGTACTTTTGGAAATTCATATCTTCATTTTCAGCAGTGGTTACAACACTCCACACCATAACAATGAGTGATAAGAGTTTCTAGTGAGGGAAGAATAAGAAAAAGGATTTCGATGAGATGAAGAGAAAGATCAGTCAAGAACCAATTCTTGCATTACCAAGCTTGTAAAATCCTTTCTAAGTGGGGATATATGAAAGTGGGTATGCCATGGGAGTAGTTTTGATGCAAGGAGGAAGGCATGTATACTATCACTCTGAAATATATCATGGTGCGGTTCTCAACTAACCTACCTATGAAAAGGAACTATATTCCCTAGTTCAAGTTGTCAAGAAGTGGAAACACTATCTCATGGGAAAGGATATCATCATTCACATATATCACCATTTTCTATAGTATTTGTAGGTCCAAAGTAAGCTACAACAAAGCAAACATTACAAGTGGATGGGATTTTTATAGAAATTTCATCTAGTCATCAAGTATAAGAAGAGAAACACAAAAAGCTTGGAAGCCTTGCTTTCAAGGTCAGCCACATCTAAGATTACAAATTTGGGAACTCTGATGCACATGGACCCTTTTACCCATGATGCATATAGAGAGGCTTTACACAGAATATGAGGACTTCAAGGAGGTGTTTTAGTAGCTATAGAGCCAAACTCATATAAAAGAAGGTGACAAAAAGGTTTACTATCATTTCCATAATGGGTTACTCTACAATATTGATAAGATATGTGTCCCTAAAGGTGAACGACTACAAATTATTAGAGAGGCTCACACCTCCAAGGTTGCAAGACATTTTGGTGATGCAAAGACAATTTCCAACTTACAAAGGTATATGTGTTGGCCTAGAATGCAAGAAGATGTAGCATGATATACTAGAGTATGTATAATTTGTTGTACTAGCAAGCCCAATAATAGTAAGCATGGTCAATACCATCCTTACCTGTACCCACTTGACCCTGGGAAAGGATTTCCATGGAATTTGTGGGAGGTTTACCAAAAAACAGGAAGGGAAATGACTATCTATTTGTGGTAGTTGGAAAGTTCAACAATATGTGCATCCTCATGCCTTGTAAAAATACCATCAAATGACAAGAAGCAATAAGCATTCTCTTTGAACAAGTCTGCGTGCACTTTTGTATACCAAGGAGCATCATCTCAGATAGGGATACCAGATTTATCAGTACATTTTAGAATACATAATGGAAGAATATGGACACTAAGTTGAATAGGTATACAACATTCCATCCATAAACAAATGGACAAATAGAATTAATCAACATGACTTTGGTGTAGCTTTTGATGGGTTACAATTAGAAGTATTTGAAGACCTGGGATGAAAATATGATCTACATACATAATAGAGCATTCCACACTTCTTCTGGTAATTCATATTTTAAAAATTGCTTTTCTTATTTTACACATTCACCCTTGGATGTTGTATATGGACAACAAGGACGAGCAAGGAAGGACCTCATAGGAGATGCATTGTGAGGAGATTTTTTTTTAGAAGATTAGGAAAATCCATTTTCAATTATAGGAGAGGCTTAAGAATCCACAAGAAAAATACAAGGCCAAACATGATCAATGCAGAATTGAGAAGTCATTCAAAGTGAGATATAGGGTTTGGTTACAACTAAACAAGGAAAGAATATACTGTCCTGGTAAGAATATCAAGGCTCTATGGTATGGACCTTTCGATTTATTAGAGAAGGTGGGAGATAACTCTAGAGACTTAATCCTCCCCCATACATGTGCATTTACTCAGTAGTGATTGTGGAGAATCTCAAACTTTATGATCCTTCCATGTTGGATCAAGTCCTAACTTCCATAGAGGAATTAACACCATCTGATCACGAAGAGTTAGTAGATGGCACAATTTTGAAGAAGAGGTCCATAACTACAAGGCAGGAGCATCATGACCTTTCGCATATTGGGTTAAAAGGAAAACTTCCAAGAAAATAAAAGTGGTACCCCAAGGAGAAGGTAGAGAAAAACTTTTCTCACCTCATTTCGTAAATATTTCGGGGACCAAAATCATCCATAAATGGGGATGTATGATCCATATTGGATCATTATGCTAATTTTCATCTATCTTGACGCCTTCACAGTGGAAACAATTGGGGGAATAATCTTGCATGGTCATTTTAACAACATGTCCTCGTTTGTAAAATTGGGGTTTGAAACCTTCTAGAGTCATTTTGAGGAATCAAATGACATTTTTTTGGGTTAAAAATTTCCCAGCAATAGCTTGGATCTCATGAAATTATTCTACACAACGATACCACGTCTTACTCACACATATGGGATATCCAGGTAAGGAATTTCAAGAATATTCTATAAGGTACAAAACCTTATCACAATTAAGGGTTGAGAAAGTCAAAATCCTAACCCTAGATGGCTATCGAGCTATGTTAAATACTGGGCCACTAGAAGGAGAGGGGGTTCCATTTATTTTTCATTGTATATTGTTCCATAACTAAAAATAACACTTTAGAGTGGCATTTTGTGAGCATAATAGAGGAGGAGAGATTATGTAGCAGCCATACAAGTCACAGTGTCAAAGGAAACTCCACATAGAGTGCCTTTTCATTGTACTTGCATTTGAAGAAAAGAGAGTAGAGTGGCCTCACGTTCTAGCTGGCTTTCCTCCCGTATAGGGTTTCCCAGGTTATATATATTTTTTATTTGTGGATGGTGTGTGTGTCTTTATTTTTGTTCTTTATTTTTCACATTTGAACTATTTCATGCATTTTATGCATAAAACCAGTAATCAAAGAGTCTGAGATATAAAGGAAATTAACCTTCATAGTAAAGATTTTAATATTTTATTAGATATGTTGTGATGAACTACCTAGTGGAATATCCACAACATTTTACATATCACCAAATTAATGTATGATATCCCCTTGTTTGTGGGACAACTAAGTCCCTCTGTGCAATGATTTAACTGCTTAGTCTATGGTGTTGTATATAGCCTAACCCCCCTCCATATTGAACATGTGACCTCCAAGGAAGAAATGCATGTTCTTAATTGGTAGGTCTACTCAGGGTGTGGTCTAAGATTCAAACAACCACCAAATCATGAACATCAATGACTTGGGATTATTTGGAAGAGCTCACAAAATTATCCTCTAAAATCTTGACAACCATCAAATTAAGAGATATCAAAACCAACAATCAAACCTTACCCCCTTAGAGTTTTTATGGATGATTTGGGAATACGTGGTCTAATATTCAGACAACTACTAGATCATAAGCATCAATAACTTCGGATTCTTTGGAAAACCTCACAAGATTCTTATATCAAATCTTGAAAACCATTGAATAAAGAAATAACAATTATCCCCAGTTCTCTAGGATACAAATGTGAAAGGATTGCATGCTAATATGTTTCTCAACATCAACGAATGAGCATAAGAACTAAGATTCACCACATGTTGTGTGACCTCCACATAGAATCCACATCCCTCTCACATATGTACATGAGATGCCCATCCATAGTAGATTATTTTAGATTTATGTATTGTAATTCTCTACATGATGAGACAGACATTTTTTCTCCTAAAATGATGAGGCACATGGCTGCCAAAGATAATTTCTTCACTTGTGGAAAATAAATTAACTCAGAAGTGTTACTTCAAATTACTTATCGTTTAGTAGAATTTAACATTGATTTTTGTTCAATAGCGTTTAACATTGATAATTGTCTACATCTATAATTATTGGATGGGATGATGATTAAATTCTAAGGAAATTGACAGGAAAGTGTAGTTAGTTAAATTTGGTAGCATACATATAGAGCTATTTATTCTTGTAGCAAACTTTTCTCTAGTTTTGGAAATCGAGCGATACAAAAATTTAGAGTTCCCATTGATTCAATCTATGATCAAAATTTTGACATGTGAATTAATTCAAACTTGTTAAAGAAATTTCTCCACTATACTTGAACCTTGAGTCATGATAAAAATATAATTATGATTAGAATTTTTCTTATATTCTTATCAAAAATTTTATTAAAAAAAAAAATATAACTTTTTACACCTACAAACATAAAAATTATAACTTAAAATATTTTTTTTTATAAATACACACCTAAATTATATTATTATTATTATTATTTTATTTAAAGTTTCACAATTGAGTGGGCACTAGGCATTACGTGTAATTAAAATTAAAAATAAAAATAAAAATCTACAAATCGATATTGTTAATGTGACACTCAACTAATCACATCATTCACATCTTCTTTATATCTATCCACTACTCACAACATTGATTACCATTGATCCCTTCTTTATCTTCATTGATAATCAATGAAGTTTGTGGACAAAAATTGCTAATCAATGAAGTGCCTAGACAGAAAATGTCAATGCTTGTTTAAAGGGAAGATAAATGGATATATATATATTTTTAAATAAATTCATTACCATTGGTTCCTTCTTTATTTTCATTGCCCATTGGTACCTTTTTTATTTTCATTTCCCATAAATAAAGTGGCTAAATAAAGTGCGTGAACAAAAGATGTTAATGTACATGTTTAAAAGAAGAAAAGATGTTAATGTACATGTTTAAAAGAAGAAAAATATATAGATTTTTTAAAATAAGTGATATTGGTTAATAAATTTTGTAAAAAACAATTTTGGTAAAGAATAAGTATCTTGCAGCAAAGCATTTAATGTTTTATATGTTGGGATATATATCATCCTATTTAAAGATTTTTAGATCAGATGATATATATCCCAACAAATACATCATTAAATGCTCTGTTGTGGAATGCATATTGATAACCAATGATTTATAGGAATAACCTTCAAAAATAATTCTTCATACTAAAAAATTATAGGAGTAGGATATTTTATAGTCATATAAGTTACTCCTAGACACCACAAGTTAGTGTTGTCAACTGTTGTTTCATAAACATGCACTCACACAACATGTCCCACAAAAGAGGACACACACACACACCCATATGACATGTGCTTCCATATCCAAGTGTTGTTTCACACACACACACAATGCAACCCACAAATATTTGACCCACATGCACCCAAAAAACACACATCCACATATCATGTTGTTGTTTCATACACCCACCCACAAAATATGTCCCAAAGAAGAGAACACACATGCATCCACACAATATGTCCCATATAAGAACAGACTTGCACCCACACAATATGTCCCATAGAAGAGAACATGCATGCACACACACAACACTCATTGGCATATCACATTGTTGTTTCTCACACATGAAAAAAACACACCCACAAAACATGTCCCATATAAGATGGCACACATGCATCCACACGCACATAAGACATGTTTTCATATCCAATTTCACAAAAACGATCCCACACAACATATCCCACATAAAAGGAGTCGGAGATTGAACCAATAGTGTACTTGCCTTGTAACTAACCAACTATTATATTAGTACACCACTTTTAAAGAAATCATGATATATTATCTAAAACTTATATATTGTTGAAGATCAATAAACCAATAAAAAATAATACACAAGGAAAATATAAAATATATTAACCACATATGATGATGATGATTAATCTCTATTAAGACCAAATTTGGTCTATTGGATCTTAAGAAGGTAATGAACTACTTCACTTTCTTTAGAATTTTATTTTTGTGTTAACAAAACATTAAGAGAAGCGTTCAAAGATCACTATAATTTTGCTAAGTTAGAAGGTTAGGAAGGTTGGTAGTGTGATAAATATTTTGAAATTGAGATGTAATTTGGGTATGTGATGGACATTCTAAGAGAAAGTGATTTTCATCATCAACCCTCTTAGTGTTACAAAGATGACAAATTCTTTCATCCCATGGTGTTTTGGGAATTGTCAAATGCCCAATTTCTAAGGAGCTCGCAACAATTTGTTCTTATTTTAGCAATGATGGTTTTCTTCTTTACACTAGTCAAAATAGAGAGATACTTTTGATCTTCTAGATTATGGTTAGTCACCTCCTTATAATATCTTAATTTTCTCTTTTCCCTCTAACTATTTATTGCACCACAATTTCTCTTTAAATTTAGATGTAATAATAATTTTAATATTATCCTTATTATGTAGAATGATTTCTTCATTTATTCCCCAATGGTTTAGCTAAGATTAGGCATCCTAATGCCATCCCTGTTTGAGACAAAGGTGGTTTTGGCTAGAGTTAGAAGAAATTTTGGGAGGTCCCTTGTCTTCCATTTTATGGAAATAGTTCTTATAGTAACATGAGGTACATGATCATAACTTTTTTCTCAATGGGAGAAAGACTTGCTTCCATGAGAAGGTTAGGATAGGGTGTATTGCCTTAATTTTTAGATTATAAGTTGAAAAATTCTTTTGGATCTTGTCTATCATTCTCCACGATTCTCTAGATCCATATAAAATAATGGGAGTAATGAGAGTCTCAAAGATGACTTTTTTCTTATCCCATATCCAAACATTTTCTAATTCACAATTGTTTTCAAGCCCATAATAAGATTTCCACCCTTCATTTATCCTTTTCTCAATGCTATAGTTCTAGTTGAGATTATGATGAATATCAATTCCGAGATATTTGTATGAAGAAACTTCCTCCAAGTTGTAATTTTGACATATGAAAGTATGGAGGATGATATTTTTGGATTTAATTATCATAAAATTCATATTTTCAGTATTAACAGTAATACTCGTATTGGAGTAGAAATCCTTGAAGATTCTTAGTTCCTTTATGAGGTCACAAGGACTTCTCACCATAAGAACAATATCATTGGCATAAAGAAGAAGAATGATGACTATACCATTGAGAATTGGGCCGACACAACCTTCTTTTTCCAAATAATCTTCTAACTTGTTAATGTACACGCCAAAAAGGGTTGGGGACAAGGGATAACCTTGTTTTAATTCCAATCTTATAGACAATTTCTTCTGACCTGTCCTCAATGTTTCTAAACTTGGCAATAAAATTCTCATACAACCTTGCCACAACAACCCTCAATTTGAAAGAAATGTTTAACTGTTCCAATCAATTCCAAAGGTTTTTTCTAGGCATCGTGTCAATTTTTTTTTTTAAATTCAACAAAACAAAAAATGAGATTTGTTTTATTATTACAACACTCCTCTACAATGATCCTAAGTGTAACAATATGGTACATAGTTGAATGATAGCTCCTAAATCTGTTCTAGCCTTTAGCTCTTTTTCCATGGCTTTCTATCCATATGCTAACTACCTTTTCTAAAATAATTCCATATAGCTTGTCTAAAATGGGGCTAATCATAATGGTCTTATAGTTAGAGGGTCTGTTTTTATCCTCACTTTTAAAAATAGGTACAATGAGGCTTTGTGTCCAAGGTTTAGGGAAGCCTTGCTTGACTGTTAAATTGAAGAGCTTGTGTATGTGAGGGATGAGGAAATACCCTCCAATTTTTAAGATTTCATCTTGGTAGCCTTTGATGTCCTTAGCTTTCCCATTTGTGAGCTGCTTAACCCCAAACTCTATGTATTTCATAGAAAAAACTTCATCCTCTATAAGAACATTTAGAAATGGAATTAAGGGATTCGTAAAGATTTTTAAGGTAGGAATTCAAGCTCTTCAAGAGAATGATATTATTTTCTTTATACTTACAAGTTAGAATTTTCCTATCTTATTAGGATCAAATTTAGATAGGTGCAAAAGATGTTCTTGCTTCCTATTAATATAGCACATTTTTTTCCCTTTTAATTAGGGCTTTGTATGTTTTTATCTTATCATTTTTGAAGGAATCATTAGAACCATCCCTAATGGATTTCCTAGCGATTTTACACTCCTTGTCATACCAAGGGTTTGTTGTTCTATTTTTCTTTTTACAAAATACCTTGATAGAGAACTTACTAATAAAAGTAGAAAGGATTATTGTGAAGTCCCAAGTTCATAGCTCAGGTAGTTGGGTAGCATGTTTGTTATCCTCCCCACCCGAGTTTAATTCCTTCAAAGTGGACATGTTGTCCTACCCTTGAGATATAAGTCCACCTCGGTGTTTGACCATCCACGCATGATGTTCAATGAAATTTCAAGAGGAAAGACATATCGTAGGACTTAAGGTACATGTATTTAGATCGTGTTCGACCATCCACGCATGATGTTTAATGGAAAAATATGTTTTTCCCATATTTTGAAAAGAACAAATATTGCAGTGTTGAGTAAATCTTTTGAATCGATTCTGTTTGTTGCAACTTTGACAGCTATTTGGCATGGTTTTCCTTATCTTCTTTCCTATACATTTTGTTGGAGGAAGATCCGTTCTTAGTATTTTAAGAGACCTTGAGGTATGCAATTTTTAATGCATGAAGCCTTTGAATGGTAAGCATTGTTTTGGAGGGTGTTTTATGGGACCTTGAGGTAGGCGATGTTTAATGCATGAAGCTTTTGAATGGTGAGCAGTGGCTTCAGGGAAGTTTTGAGTATATATTGTAAATCTTTTGGTTGTTGCATGTCCACATCCTTGTTTTAAAATGTTTGGGAATATTAAAGGGATTAAGAACGATTAAGGTTTTAGGAATGTAAAATTTGATCTTTCAATATTTTTATATAAGATTTAATTAATTATTTGAGTTAAGTTTTAACTTAGTTTTAATTAATGAAGTAATTAATTTTGTATAATTAATGAGATAATTAATTTTGTAAGCTTGGCTACTTGGGTGTCTTTGTTTAGGAAGCTTGATCAAATGTACATTTCAGTGTGCTGGTTCATTTAAGTAGCGGATATATAAAGTTATTTTTGTTAGTTTCAATAGTATATATTTATAAGAATTTTTTATTTTTCCCAAACAAAATTTTGAAAGAAAATTTATTTTTTTATGGTATTCCTAATAAATATGTTTGTATAAACTAGTGTGCTTGATTTAGAGAAATTCAAACAAAATACTAGGTGGCTTATAATTAACTAAATGTTTAACAAGATTAATGAAAACCAATTAAGCTAACTTTTTCAACTTCTTCAGAACCTTATTATTATATACATAATCATTTTAGATTTTGAAAAAGATATGGATTTTGATACACGTGAAGAGATAATTATGGTCACCCTAATAAAAAATTGACATTTGTGTCTTTCTTTTGAGATTATATGCATAATTGATATAAACTCATATATTTATCTTAGAAATGAAGGAGATGTGTAATTCCTTCCATCCATTTGACACATGATATTAAAAAAAATATTTCAATGTCAACCATAAATAAAATATGTCAATATGCATCAAGTAAACTAATTCTATATCAACTCTACATGTAGAGAGAATAAAAACTAAACTAGTTTTTGATGGGTTGATTTTTAATCTCTAGTTACACAAAGAAAATAAAAACTAAATTAAATTGTGAAATTAAATACAATATAATAAAATAATATTCTACAATACTAAAAGGAAAAGCTACACTAGTTACAATGAAATTGGAAAGCATATTTATAGGATGCCAATCCATATTTTTGTGTGCAAAGGTAAGAAACCATGTGTGACTCATTCAATGTTGAAAATTCAAATGTAATATCAAGTTCATTTTACAACTCAAATTAAAATATAAGAATTTGGCAAGATGATATAAGGGTTTCACTAATCATAAATATTGATATACTCTTTTAGGGTTCAAGGTATTCCATATTTACTATAAAGTTTCAATGTGAAATTGAAAATCTCCTAGGTAATAATTAACATGTCTACTAATTATTCTAATTAAGAAAAAGTTAATAATTTGACAAGATGATATAAGGGTTCCACTAATTATAAGTATTGATATATTCTTTTAAGGTTTAAGGTATTCTATATTTACTATAAAATTTCAATGTGAAATTGAAAATCTCCTAAATGATAATTAACAAATCTACTAATTATTTTAATTAAAAAAAAGTTAAAATATATAATATTTTGTAATCTTTTTAAACAAAATAAATAAATAAATTGAAAATTAGAAAAAGATATATATCTACTAAATGAATTGACAACATGCATTACTTATTGACAACCTATATTGCTATATATATCTACTAAATAAATTGACAACATACATTACTTATTAACAACCCTACTAAATGAAAATGACAACCTATATTGCTTGTTCACAAAACACTTGAAATTACTTATTGGGAATAGCAAAAACCATGAAGCAAACTAAAATGTCTTAACACAAAATAGTAAGATAATAAAACAATATTAAAACAGAGAGCAAGTAGTTGCTAGACGTTAAATTTTTGCAAAATCTCCGAAACTACTTTCTTATCATCCAAAAGAAGCAACACAATACTAAGAAAAAGGATGGAAGCAAATCTAAAAGCCTAAAAAGAATAGGAACCTTCTACAGGTTAGCTTGCTTTCTACCTTGTTTTTTTTAAATAAACTAAATCTATATATATATATATTTTTTTTCTTTCGTATTTCCTTATAAAGTTGGAAATGTAAATATAAAATAAGAAAATATCTATTTATAAATCATAATAATGATTTAATGTTAAACAAATAGAATGACAAAATCTTCTTGGTAAAATAAAACAATCATCCACCATCATAAAGTTAGTAAGTAAACGTCATGCTCAACCAAAATAGTTAAAAAGTAAACATCATGGCCAACTAAAAAAACCACAGATTCGTTGAGAAAAGGAGGAAACATACAAGTATGACTGACCAGAAAAACAAATAAAACACCCACACGCTACGAAGTGGAGACCAACACTTGAAGCCAATCCCCTCGGGCTTTTCTGAGCATTTCTCGAGCTTCTCTTGACATTTAAATATTATCTTTATTTTAAAGCTGGTTTATAAACTCTTCTTTACCAATATAGTAAGAAATACATATTTTATATCATCTAATAGATTAAAAATACGTTTGTATCATTAAATAAAATAAAGATATTATTAAACTTTAAACGTGATAAAAGGATTATACAAAAATTTCTATAAAAATGACTTTTAGTAAAAAAACAAAACTTTCACTTATAACTATTCTCAAGAATATTTGGAAAGATGCACACAATTTTTTTCTTCAAGGTTTATAAAACTACCGAAATATCTGAAGATTTGGAGTAGTCTATTTATTAGGTTTTAATTTTTTTTTTAATAATTATTATATGAATTTTGATGTGAAATTATAAATTTTCATTATTTAAATTGTAGGTTTGAATAATCCAGCATTTGAAAAATCTTTAATGCTTCTAAATTATTAGATTTTTAATTTTTCTAAATAATTATTATATAAATTTTGATGTGAAATTATAATTTTTCATTGTTTAAATTATAGATTTGAATGATCAACCATTGAAAAATCTATAATCCTTCCAAACTATGCAATCTCAACAAATATGATATATATAATTCCATAAATTCTATCTCAACAAATGATATATATAATTCCATAAATTCTTTAGAATCTGTCTCACTCAGTTCCAGACAAAACTGATGGAAAAACGCAACCCTAAAAAAGTTTGATATTTAGAGTAAGCCTTAAGATTTAAAACACCTTTTGAACAGAAATATTACAAGAAGTGAGGGATTGCATAAAATGCCGTCTACGTTGGACAACTCATTTTTTCTTTTGTCTAGAAGCAAGAGGTTGCGTAACCGTCCACAACTCATTTTTCCTTTTTTGTCAATAAGGAGAGTTGCTGATTGAGAAGTCAGGGGTTGCGTGAAAATACCTTCTAACTTGGACAACTTATTTTTCCCTTTTTGTCAACCTGTAGAGTTGCAAACCAGCAGGTTTCTGTGTTTGAGCGATTAACTTTTTTTTCTTTTTTTTTTTTCAACAAGTAGAGTTGCAAACAAGCAAGTTTCCGTGTTTGTCAACCAGGAGAGTTGCACAGTAGCAGGTTTTTGTGTTTGAGCGGTTAACTCATTTATCCTTTTTTGTCAACAAGGAGCGTTGTGAAGCAGCATGTTTTTGTGTTTGAGCGATTAACTCATTTTTCCCTTTTTGTCAACAAGTAGAGTTGCAGCCAGCAAGTTTCCGTATTTGTCAACATGGAGAGTTGCAAAGTGGCAGGTTTCTGTGTTTGAGAGATTAGTTTTTAGTTGTTATCCGTGACCAGATCATAACACAATTGACAATTACACGTATAAACCAGATGTTTTATAACTAGTGGACATGTGCATGGCAAGATAGACAAATCTTGAGGCTAGATTCAACTATACATTTTTTCTAATATTGGCTCACCTCCACCCTCCTTGACATGTGCATGGTAAGATAGACAAATCGTGAGATTAGATCCAACTATACATTTTCTCTAATATTCCTCCACTCTCATGGTAAGATAGAAAAAACGTAAGACTATATCTAATTATATATTTTCTCTAATATTCTAGCACCCCCTCCCTAGTGAACATGTGCATAGCAAGAAAGACAAATAGTGAAACTAGATCCAACTATACATTTTCTCTAATATTCCCTCCACCTCTTATAAGGGTGGGGTGAGGGAACAATGGGATATCCACCCATAGTTAATAGATCGTAGATCATATTATCAAAAATAGTAATTTAGAATATATTATGGTAAACCTAATTCCATCTAAAGTTAATAAGAGAATATAAACACTATTAAAGAGACTAAGTAAACAAGTTTTATTCAAGTGGGAGGGGGAACAAGAGGACGAGGCTTAGATAAATCATTAGCACACTACATTACAACAATGAAGGGGTTGGGAGAACAGTGAAATCTCACTTCTATTCCCGATGTAGACAACTAGTTAACTATTTGGGAAAAACAGATTAGCATAGAAGAAAAATGTGTAAAGAGAGGAGCCTTTGAGGTGGGGATACATAGACTTTATCTAGATATTGTTGGTGCAGGTGTGTCATACACCTTGCATTATTGTAGTGGAGTAGAGAACAAATACAATGTTGTAGTGGGAAGAGAATAAATATAGAGCTATAGTAGGAATAAATGTAGAGCACTGACAGAGAATAAGTGCACAACATTGTTAGTGAATAACTTGCTAGTGGTTTCTAGTATACAGAAATGGTAAACCATTTATTTATGGTTTTACTATGACTATTTATTGAGTGTTAGGGCTGCAGGAAATCACAAAGCGTAAATTTTAAATGTAGAACAATGGTAGGGAATTAACTTGCAAGAGGCTTTTTGTATGTAGAAATGATTGGTGGTTTCTAGTATGTAGAAATGGTAAACCATTTATTGATGGTTTTACTATGCCTATTTATTGATTTCTAGGGCTCTAGGAAATCACATCGTGTAAGTTTTATCTTACTATTATGATACCAAAATTTCTCCATAATTATGCCATGCTGAACACTCTTATTGTAACCATTTAGTTGTTGAATAGTACGTTGAGTGTGCTTTAGAGTGTGTGGTTTTTCTCTCTTGTTGTATATGGTTTGTTGTTTATTTGTTTGTTGAAATTGTTTAGTTTTTGCACATTCTTCTCTCATAGAATAGCGTAGGAAGCATATTCCACATGTTTGTTTCCTTTTTAATTTGGTATTAGCACCTCAAATCCACGATGTTAGGGACAATGTTTTTTGATCTAGTCTTTGTTTGAGTGTGAGCATGCACACAAGGAAATATTTTTCGTGGAAATGGTGAGCACATCTAGATTAGAAATGGAGAAGTTTAGTGGCACTAACTTTGAGTTGTGGAAGATTAATATGGAGGATCTTCTAGTAGATCGAGATCTATGGGTTGCAATAATTGGAACTAACCCATTGGTATGATAGATGACGAGTGGGTGGTTTCGGAGAGAAAGGAAATAATCCTTATTAGGATTTGTTTGGCCGATTCGATATTATAGAACACTTTTAAAGAAAAAATGCAATAGTTCTCCGGAAGAAGTTGGGGGATTTGTATGAAGCTCAATCCCTAGTTAATAAAAATTTTCTAGGGAAAAAGTTGTTTTTCTTGAAAATGGGTGATGTTAATTTTGTAGCCCACATGAATGCATTCAATATTAGTTTGACTAAGTTGTTCTCAATTGGAGTGAAGATGGATGAGCACGATCAATGTATGACTCTTTTTTTCTTCTTTGCTAGATTTATGGGACAACCTAGTAATGGCCATTGGGAACATTGTAAAGACAATGATGATTGATAAGGTTGTGATTTCTTTACTCTTAGAGTAGGTGAGGAAAAAATATTTTGAATCTACCAATGATGCCTTGGATATTCGTGGAATATTGAAGGAGAAAGGAGAGGAGAGAGAAAAGGGAAGATCCAAATCATGTGGGAGACATAAGTCTCTTTGAAAATTCAAGGGAAAATGTTGGAAGTGCGACAAGGTCAGAAATTTCAGAAGGGGCTCCAAGGAAGATAAGAAGAAGAATAAGAAGGAAACAAATGATTTTGATGACAGGTCTAGAAAATATTATCAAGAGGATGGTGGAGATGCTTTTTTTGTACCTTTGACAACCAATGCATGCCAGAGTGCATGGTTGATAGAATTTGGAGCTTCCTTTCATATAAATTCCCATTGGAATTGGTTTTAAGTGTAGGAGAAATATGATGGTGGGATGGTTTACCTTAGTGATGAATATCTCCTTAGCATAGTTTGTTGAAATATAGTATTGATCAAATTCTTTGATGGTAGAGTAAAAAAGATCAATGAAGTTTTGCACATTCCAAATATAGCAGGAAATCTACTATCAGTAAGAACACTTAATGATGTGGGTGTGCAGGTTGTTTTCTCTGCCAAAGGGTGTAAGATGGTCTGAGGAGCTGTAATTTTCTTGACTTGGCTAGTCTAGGAAATGTTGCTAATATGTCTGTAGGATTAATGGTTTACATCATATAAATGATCATACAAATAAGAAATGCGACAAAAGATTGCAAATTTTATATTATGATATCTCTGGAGAGTACAAATGTTGAATGCGGCTGAATAAAATGAATCACTTGGATAGATCAAATGACAAAAGGATCTTATCCAGAATACAATAAGCAAACTAAATGATAATACCCGATACTAGATGATCACTGTGGGATCAATGTATGAGATGGGAGTATTGCAGCTCACACGATAATTGCTAAAAGTCCTGAAAGTTCACCCTGATGACTAAACCTCTCATAATGGCCTGGAAACTATCCCAAATGGTGCACCCTGCTCTAGATCTCAGTTTTGGTTACTGACCGACCCCACTGCTGGTGTGTATGGACCCCAGATGGATCACCCTGGGGGAATGCACCCCTCTCTCACTGAAAAAATGCGCCCTAGTGATTCCACTGTTAGAATCGGTTGATATGTGTCTCAAAATGACCGCCTTGGCCTACTGGGAAATGGGTCGAAAGTGTTTCCCTTAATCTGATCTGATGACCTCTCGGGAACCCTGAATGTTTCCGCCAAAAGTGTCGCACTCCCAAGTATGGAAAATGTGCCCCAGATGATTCCTCCATCAGAATCTAACGAGGAACCGGGAGAAAGATGTGCCTTGCCTTCCTCTCAACTAGGTTAGAGGGGAATCTATGAAATCTTCCTGGATGGGACAATTTGACCCATTGAACCTCCTTAGAAGCTACGCCTTGACCCTGGATAAGTGCGCCCTTGCTACTGGATCCTCTGTAACTGCTGCTGAAGAATGATGGAAGACCTGTGTGATCTTCCTAGTGACTAGGGTGTGTCTCTCAACACCAAAATCAACCAACTGGTGTCTTCCTCCTAGAATCCACTGAACTATATCTAGTAAGATGTGCCTCTCTCCTCAATGACAAGTCAAAATCTGCATAATGATGAATTAGGTTGTTGATCCTTCTCTCATAGATTTTCTAAACCCTAATTCACTGCTGAAACCCTAATTCACTATTGACTTCTAATTTTAGCTCGTTTGTTCTATTTTTAGCTCATATTGTCTTAAAAGCACTTTTAACCACTTTTAGCTCAATGCCACTTTCTGAACATAACACCTTTGACTAGAGTGACCTCTAGTAACCCTGTTTACCCCTTTTCTGGCTTTGGCTATAGTATAACGGGGTGGTTTAGACCATTAAGCCTCCTCTCTGGAGCTCCTATTTGGAAAGGGACATTACAATCCTCCCTTCCCGAAATTTCTTGTCCTCAAGCAATACGAATCCAGGGTGTTGCAACACCTTCTTTCTCTCCCAAGTAGTGTCCTCTATTGGAAGACCTCTCCATCTGATCAAACACTCTCTGATGACCCTGCTCCTCAGTTTCTTCTCCCGGAACTCCAAAACCTCCTCTGGAACCAACTCCAACAGTCCCTCCTCATCCAATGGGGGAAGCTCCTCGGATGTGCTAATGAATTGTCCCATTGCCTTTTTGAGTCAAGATACGCGGAACACGTTATGAATATTTCTCCCCTCTGGAATCTCTAGCTCATAAGAAACCTCTCCTACTTGGCGCATGATCCTGTAAGGGCCATAAAATCTAGGCTTGAGCTTCTCGACCCCACTATTCTTCAGAGATGACTATCTGTAAGGTTTGAGTCTCAAGAAAACCAAATCCCCAACCTCAAAGATGTGCTTTATCCTATGCATGTCTGCACTCATCTTTTGTCAGTTCTGTGTCGTCTACGGGTTCTCTTTCAGCAACATGATAATCTCATGACTCTCTATGATTCAATCCTTGGCCTTCGAAGCTCTGCTCTCCCCGAAAACCAAGTCTACCAAAGTGGGAGCATCATATCAGTACAATTCTCAGAAGGGTGTTATACCAATGGACATGTGGAAAGTGGTGGTGTAGCAATGTTCTCCTAAATGTAGCCACTTGACTCATGTTCTATGTTGTCCACCTACATAGTTCCTCAAATATCCTTCAACCCACTTGTTGACAATCTCAGTTTTCCCATCTGTCTGAGGGTGATAGTTGGTGTTGGGTGTCAACTCTATCCCCACCAACCAAAAAAAATCTCTCCAAAATGTCCCCATGAACAGACTGTGCTTTCCACTGACGATGTTCCTCGACAACCCATGAAGTCTGAAGACCTCCTTGAAGAATAGCTCGACTACCTGAACTGCGCTATACTTTGTAGATATGGCATAGAAGTGAGATGATGTAGACCCCCCTTCTCTCCGAAGGTCTATGCGACCTTCCGGTCTAGGATCGATCAAGATACTGAGACTGATTGACTCTTCGGGTCTCTGTTAGATCCCAAACCCACTTTCATAGGTCCTTTCTCTAAATGCGTAGGTCGTCTGAGAACTGTGGCTTCTCTCCCAAGCATTGTTCATACCTCAACACCAAATGAGTGCTATCTCCTCTTAGCTAAGCCCTTTATCCCTTGTGACCACTGGCAGTGACCACATGCTCGAAGGAAAGGAGCGTCACGATTTCCTGTTTCGCGACCCTGGGAGCGTTGTTACCTATGTTCACCCGATAGTTGAAATTGCAATGAACTGAGATCTATAGGCTAGATCTTCCCTTGATCGATGACTGCGATCAAGTTGGCATCTTTCATTTCGCGACTTCGTAGTTCCCTTGCCTTCGTTCTCCCGATAGCCGAAATCGAGATGGCACTGGATCAATGGTCCAGGACTCTCCTCAGATCTGACGGTCATGATGATTTTGGGACTTTGCATTTCGTGAAGTCGAAAGGCTTATCATCTCTGATCCCCCAATCCCCAAAATGCCTATATTCCACCCTTGACAATCAATGGTCCAGATCTCTCCTAGATCCAACAACTCAGATCAAGTCGCGGATTGAGGCTTCATGAATTCTTAGCGTTCACCCTTTGACTCCTCCAAAGCGCGAGTCAGAGAAACATTTTTCGTTCACCACACGTCCGTCCTGATGGATGGTTCCAATTCTATAATGTTCAGATCAAATGACAGAGATATTTTCCCCCTTGCGCTTTCGCTATCTTCAGAGTCAAAAGATCTTTTGGGTGTTCAAAGGTCTCGAACCTTTGCTCCTTCGATGAGTTCAATTCTTGTATCTCTTTGACACTTACAAAAAGTGTTAACCCTCCTAAGCTTGGTCTCATGAAGACTTCGACTTCCCATGCACTCCTTGCATTTTAGGGATTCCAATGACTCAGGTCCTGAAGGATTTCTTGAAGATAAATTCTTCTCGCCTTCCTAGAGTTCTCCTTTCCTAAATCTTCGACGCTTAGTCGAATCCCGGATCTGTGCACTCCTTGCAACAAATATTTATGCAAGTTTTTGGGTTCTTCCATATGATTGTGCATGCCTTGCACCAGTATGTTTGCACTCCTTGCAAAGGGAAATTTTCGTGTTATCTCTTCTGAGCTTCAGAACCAAATTTTTTTTTGTTAAAACACTCCTTGCATTCTGCGTGAAAACCTTGAACCACTCAACAAAAGATAAACAATTGAAACTTATCCTAACATTCATAGTTCTATCTACTCAAAATGAGATTCATTCATTCATTCATGAAAACACAATACAAAGAATTGCAAACAATGTTCACACCATGCATTGGATCAATTTTCCTCTGTTTTATTCATAAGTGAAAAATGGTTAGAACTATAAATGAACGACAAAAACTACTGAAATCTTCTCCTAACTTCTATTCCATCAAATCCCGACTAAAACTACTGAATATCAACCATTGACCAACCTTATTCGGGCGTACAAAACCTCTATTTATCACAGAGGGCTCTTAGGGTTCCCCCTGGCTACTTGTTTACTCTAAAACTTGTCCTAACGACTATATAGACCAGTCGCATTCCAAAGCCATAGTGGAATCTCCCACTTTTCTCGTAATCGTTCAAGCGTGCCTCCAAATTTTCCTGGCCTGATTTCAAGCGTGCCCCAAGAGATTAATTCCAGCGTTGAGTTAAGGCGGTATTCAAAATATTTGTCTCAACTGCTAGTGTTGATCTCCCGTACAGATTTCCATATGCTGATGGGTCTTACTCCACACGAGTGACAACGATGCTCCTACATCATACTCCCCTTGACAAATTTCGACTCCTGTCCATGAGCTCCTGCACTGACTTTCCATGCTTCTGGATAACAACTTCATTTTCCCAATTGGCATCTTCTATTGGGTGTCCCTTCCACTTGACTAGATATTCAAAACAGGTCTTCCTCCTGGTCTATTTGTCGATCCTTTGATCCACGATCTTCTCCATTTGTGGCTTCTCTACTACATGAATTTGTTTCTCCCACTAGATCTGCTCTTGATATTCTGACTCCTCTGTTTCATATTTCTTGTAAGGATATAGGTCTGAGACATTGAATATGGGCGATATTCCCACACCATTTGGGAGCTCAATCTCGTAGGTGTTTGCATCAAACTTCCTCAAGATCTTAAATGGTCATATATTTTTCATCTTTAACTTATTATATGTTCCCCTAGGGAACCTTTCCTTCCTGAGATGTTCCAGGACCTGATCTACTACTTCAAATTGGATTTCTTTGCGATGTTGATCCACTATGTGCTTGTACTCCTGGTTATAACTCTACAACTGTTCTCCGATATGGATATGGAGATTTTGCATGTCTGCAGCAAAGTATTCTGCTCCAGTGCTCCTGATATCACTCTGTTCCAAGTCTCTCAACTCAGATACTCCCCTGGGTTGCATTCCATACAATATTTGGAATGGGCTCTTTCTAGTGCTCCTGTTCGGTGAGTCATTGTATGAAAATTTTGCTTGTGGTAGAATTTGATCCCACTGATTATGGTGTTTAGTAACCAGACTCCTCAACAAGTTTCCCAAAATTATGTTTACCACCTCAGTCTGTCCATCTGTCTGAGGGTGATAAGTTGAGCTAAAGGAAAAAAATTTCCCCAACTTATTCCACAGTGTTCTCCAAAAGTGACCAACAAATTTTGTGTCTTTGTCCGAGACAATGCTTCTGGGTAGGTCACGAAGTCTTAC
This sequence comes from Picea engelmannii, assembly GCA_009831015.1. NCBI lineage: Eukaryota > Viridiplantae > Streptophyta > Pinopsida > Pinales > Pinaceae > Picea > Picea engelmannii. The sequence goes on from ML780050.1 coordinate 774,950, forward strand.
AACTTCCTTGAAAAATAGATTTTCAACATGTGTTCAATCAATGGTCTTCTGGCATGGGATAAAATGTGCCATCTTTGAAAATATATCCACCACCACAAATATGGAATCAAATATTTTTTGCGTCCTTGGTAGTCCCAACACAAAATCCATGCTTATTGCATCCCAAGGCCTCTTTGGTATTGCCAATGGTTGATACAATCCAGTGTTTTGTCTCTTCCCTTTTGCATGTTGGCAAGCTCTATATCTGTTCACAAACTTTATCACTCCTATTCTCATACCTGGCCAATAGTATGAAATGCTCAACTATGCAAACATTTTATCATGGCCGAAATGTCTAGCCAATCCTCCTTTATGATTTTCCTTCAAACGATTATCCCTCATTGATAATTTTGGTATGCACAACTGATTTCCCATGAACAACAATCCCTCTTGAACCATGTACTCTGTCCACTGGCTTCTGTCTCTCAGCACATGATTTTCACATGCTTCATATGCTTCCTTGAAATATGTATCATCACAATGCATGTCCTTAAGGTGTTCAAACCCCAAGGTCTTCACCTAAAATTCCTGCAGAGTCAAGCAACTCCTGCTTAATGCATCATCAAACTTGTTAGCATTCCCAGCAATATGTTTTATGAAAAAAGTAAATTTTTTCAAAAACTCAACCCATTTTGCATGCCTCTGATTCAATTTTTCCTGCTTGGTTATGAATCATAAAGCCTGGTTATCGGTATACAAGACAAATTCCTGTGGGACAAGATAATGTCTCCATTTCTTCAAGGCTTGAATTATGGCGTAAAAATCCTTATCATACGTGGAGTATTTTCTCTTGGTCTCATTCATCTTCTCAGTGAAATAGGCAACAGGTCTATTATCCTGACTCAAAACTGCTCCTATTGCAACTCCACTCACATCACATCTCACCTGAAATGTCTTTTCAAAATTCGGTAAGACCAGAATTGGTTGTTCTATTATTTTCTCCTTCAATATATTGAATCTCCTCTCGACTTCCTCTGTCTATTTAAAAGACTTGTGATTCTTCTTCACTGTATCCATCATCTGTGCACAAATTCCACTGAAGTCTCTGATGAACTCCCTATTTTCTAATCCATGGAAGCTTCTTACTTCTAACATACTCCTTGGTGATGGCCATTCTTTGATTTCTTTCACCTTCTCTGGATCCATCTTCAGTTCATTTGAAGAGATCACAAAACCAAAGTAAATGGGTTCTATCTTCATAAAAGAGGACTTCTTCAAATTTATCAACAACTTCTCCTGTTGTAGTCTCCTCATCACTAGTGATAGGTGCCTCAAATGTTCTTCTTTAGTCCTGCTAAAGATCAATATATCATCCAGATACACAACCACAAACTTGCCAATGAAATATTTTAGCATTTCATTCATCAACCTCATAAAAGTACTTGGGGCATTTCTCAAGCCAAATGGCATAACAAGCCACTCATACAAACCTTCATTTGTCTTAAAGTCTATCTTCCACTCATCACCTTCTCTCATCCTAATATGGTGATATCCAGTTTTCAAATCTATTTTAGAAAAGAAATTTGCTCCACTTAAACAGTCCATTAAATCATCCATTCTTGGTAAAGGAAATGTATACCTGATGGTGATCTTGTTAATGGATCTTGAGTCTATACACATTCTCCATCCTCCATCTTTCTTTTGACTTAGCACAGTTGGTACTGCACATGGACTTAATCTTTCCCTGACCAAACCCTTTTCTAACAATTCATGGACTTGGTTCTTCACTTCCTCGTTCTCTCGAGGTGTCAATTTGTATGATGCTTTGTTTGGTAGAATTTCTCCTGGTATCAAGTCAATATGGTGATTGATACTTCTGATGGGTGGAAATTAGTTTGGCAGATCATCCACCACTATGTTAGAAAAATTATCCGACAATTCCTGAACTTCTTCAGGAAAATCATCCATTGAAGTACTTGTAAGGATAACTATGGGTTTCCTCACCACAACGAACTCCATCTCTTGTTCTTCCTTGAATTATTTCAGGAGTGCCTTCCCACTCATGAGAAGTATGCTTGTGTTGTTTTCCTCCTTCACTTTCTTCTCCTCTATTGGCAACAACATGTGTTTCCTACCATTCTTTTCTAATGTGTATGTATTTTTCCTCCCACCGTGAATGACATTTCTGTCAAACTTCCATGGTCCTCCTAACATAATATGACATACATCCATGGGAATTACATCACATAGAATTTCATCTCTATATCCTCCTATTTTAAATTCAACCAAGAATTGTTTAGTAACCGTTACATAGTGTCCTGTCTGCAACCATGAGACTTTGTATGGCTTGGCGTGTGCAGTTGTCTCCAGCTCCAATTTCTCCACCATCTTTGTGGATACAAAGTTATCAGTGCTCCTACTGTCAATTATCACCATGCATACTCTTTCTTTAGTCTTGCAAGCTGTTTTGAAGAGACTATTCCTCTACACTGACCTTTCAATATATTCCTCTAGTTTTAAGAGAACTTTCCTCAACATTAGGGATCTTCCATCCTCTGCTCCTTCTGCTTCAACATCTCTTCTTTGTGCTTCTTAAATGTGAGCTTCACCTCCCCCTTATTTATTTTTATCGAGGCATTCCCAAGACATGTGTCATGTCTTTCCATAGGCATAACATCTTACGTCTCCTCCTCCTCTTCTTCCTCTTCCTCTAGAAGAATTTCTTCCACCACCTTGTCTTCCTCGAGAATTTTCTCCTCTTTCCGAGTGATTTTGTGGTTTCTCAGTATCGTCCTTAGACTTATGTGTTATGTCATGGGTAAATCCCTTTCTTTTTATTGGGACTGAGATTTTACTTGTCCCTCGTTGGCTTTGTTTTCTGGCCAACTTCCCCTCCGCCTTCAGCGCAAACTGATAAGCATCCTCCACTGTTCTCACTGACATCGTGTTGAGCTCATCATGGATTTCATATCTTAGGCCATTTATAAACCTGGCTACTTTTTCTTCATCTCTCTCTCTTTGTCTAGTTCTGATGTTCATCCTATAGAACTCCTCTGTGTACTCCTTAACTGTCATCCCTTTTTGTCTCAGGTTTTGCATCTTCCTGAATAGATTGATTTGATAATCCTTGGGAATGAACTTAGCCTTCATGTTGGCTACTATTCTATACCAAGTATTTATTTTATGCTTGCCTTTGCTTCTTATCTCATCCTGCAGTTCATCCCACCACATCATTGCATTTCCTTTTAGTCTGGTGACAACATTTCTCACCCTTCTTTCCCCATTGACATCTTCATAGTTGAAATATTTGTCCATGGATCTTATCCAATCCAATAGCTCTTCAACATCTAAATTGCCTTCATACATTAGAACCTCCATCTTGGTTCTACCTCCCAATATAACAATTGCTCTCATTAAGCGTTCCTTGGCAACATCCTCTCCTACAACTTCTCCAACAACATTCTCCCCCACTGCTTCTTTTCTCTCTGCATCGTTGACGTCTCTAGCATTAGGTGCGCATCTCTGTGCTGCCTCCATCACCTCTGATCTTGCACAGAGTTCTCGCATCTCCCTTTCTAAAGATAGATTGGCCAAAGGTGGTTCCACTCATCTCCTTGATCGAATTGTGTTGACTGACTGTCACACACACAGAGTACAACTTCAAGTCCTTTTTCTCCTTTTTCTCCTTTATCTCCTTTGCCTGGTGTCTGCAAGAAAAACTTCTTCTCTGATACCACTTGATGGTATGTATCAGAGTATTTTCTTTATCTACTCTATGCTACATAAATTAAAAATTTGATTCTTTGATACCACTTGATGGAGACCCCACTTCTCTCTTAAGGGCTGCGTGACCTCCTGGTTTAGGATCGATCAAGATACTGAGTCTGTTTGACTCTTTAGGCCTCTGCTAGACCCCAAACCCACTTTGACAGGTCCTTTCTCCAAATGTCCAGGTCGTCTTACACCCGTGGATTCTCTCCCAAGCGTCATTCGTACCTCAATGCCAAACGTGTGCTAGCTCCTCTCAGCTAATCCATTTCTCCCTTGTGACCACTGGCGGTGACCATGCACTCGAAGGAAAGGCACGTTGTGATTTCAAGTTTCACGTCCCTGGGAGAATTGTTACCTCTATTCACCCGATAGCTGAAATCATGATGAACCGAGATCTACGACCCAGATCTTCCCTTGATCGACGAATGCGATCAAGTTGACGTCTCATGTTTCGCGACTTCGAAGTTCCCTTGCCTCCGTTCTCCTAATAGATGAAATCGAGATGGCATTGGATCAACGGTCTAGGTCTCTCCTCAGATCTAGTTGTCATGATGATTTCAGGACTTCTCATTTCATGAATTTGAAAGGCTTGTCACCTCCGATTCCCCGATCCCCGAAATTCCAATATTCCACCCTGGACAATCAACGATCCAGATCTCTCCTAGATCCAACGACTCATATCAAGTCGGGGATTCAGGCTTTGCAAATTCTTAGCGTTCTCCCTTTGACTCCTCCAAAGCACGAGTCATCGAGACGCTGGTCATTCACCACGCGTCCCTCCTGGTGGACGATTCCAATTATCTAGCATTCATATGGAATGATTGATATCTTTTCTCCCTTACGATTTCGCTATCTTCAGAGTCAGAAGATCTTCTGGGTGTTCAAAGGTGTCTAACCTTTGCTCCTTTTATGAGTCTGATTCTTGGATCTCTTTGACACTTACGAAAAGTGTTAACCCTCCTGAGCTTGGTCTCATGAAGACTTATATTTCCCACACACTCCTTGCATTTCATGGATTCCGATGACTCAGGTCCTGAAGGATTTCTTGAAGAGAAATTCTTCTTGCCTTCCTTGCGTTCTCCTTTCCTGACTCTTCGATGCTTAGTCGAATCCTAGATCTGTTCAATCCTTGCACCAAATCTTTATGCAATGTTTTGGGTTCTTGCGGATGACAATGCATGCCTTGCACCAGTCTCTTTGCACTCCTTGCAAAGGGAAAGTTTCGTGTTATCTCTTCTGAGCTTCGGAACTGAAACAGATTCCGTTAACGCACTCCTTGTGTTCTGTGTGCACACCTTTCACCACTCGACAGAAGAGAAAAAATTGAAACTTATCCTAACATTCACAGTCCTATCTACTCAAAATGAGATTCATTCATTCATTCATGAAAACACAATACAAATAATTGCAAACAATTTTCACACCATGCATTGGATCAATTTTCCTTTGTTCTATTCATAAGTGAAAAATGGTTACAACTGTAAATGAATGACAAAAGCTACTGAAATCTTCTCCTAACTTCTATTCCAACAAATCCCAAATAAAAATACTGACTAGAAACTACTGAACAACCTCATTCGGGCATACAAAACCTTTATTTATCACAGAGGGCTCTTAGGGTTCCCCCTGTCTACTTGTCTACACTAAAACTTGTCCTAACGACTATCTAGACCAATCATATTCCATAGCCATAATGGAATATCCCACTTTTCTCGTAATCGTTCAAGCGTGCCTCCAAATTCTCCCAGCCTGATTTCAAGCACGGCCCAAGATATTAATTTCGACACTGAGTTAAGGCGGTCTTCAAAATATCCGTCTCAACTTCCAGCGTTGATCTCCCGTACAGATTTCCAGATGTTGATGGGTCTTGCTCCGCATGAGTGACAATGATGCTCCTGCATAATGAGCACACTTGGTCCATATGTTGAACACTACATAGATACATTCCTTACCCTAGACCTTGGGTAGGCCTGTGATGAAGTCCATCAATATACTCTCCCATTTCTGCTCTGGAATCGGTAGTGGATGAAGTAGCCATGTTGGAAGAGCATGCTCTGACTTGTTCTACTAGAAAGTCACACACTCACTGACATGTCTCATAACATCCTGTTTGAGGCCCTTCCATGAGAACCTCTCCTTAATCTGTCTATAGGTTTTGAAAAACCCCTGATGGCCTTCTGGTGGTGAATCATGAACTGCTATGAGGATCTTCTTCTTGAGCCCCGATTTTGGCACCAAGTATACTCTGTCCTTATAGAATATGAAATCGTCAATGACCCTATACCTGTCATCCTGTATCTTCCCATCCATAACCTCACAAGAAAACTTGTTCTTGGAATATTCCATTAACAAGTAGGATTTCCAATCTGCTAAAATCTCCATCAAAGAACATGTCGCAAGTCTCCTCGATAGTGCATTAGCCACAATTTTCTTCTTCCCATTGACATACTCTATGTTGAAGATGAATGCATGTACCTTTGTCACCCATTTATGTTGGCACTTACTGAGGTCCTTCTACTCAAGGAAATACTTCAAGTTGTTGTGATCTGTCTTGACCACGAATTTGCTACCCACCAAATATTGTTTGAATTTGGTCAAGGCATGCATGATTGCCAACATTTCCTTGTCATAAATAGAGTACAACCTCTCGAGTTGAATGAGCTTCCTGCTCCTAAATACAATGGGGTGTCCTCCCTGCAACAAAAATGTCTCGATACTCTTTCCAGATGTGTCACACTCTAGTACAAATGGCAAGCTAAACTCTGGTAATGCCAACACTAGACAAGTGCCCATGACTTCCTTCATGTAATCAAAGCCTTTATGTGAATCCTCGATCCAGATGAAAGCCCCATTCTTGGTAAGATCCGCCAGTGGTTCTCTAAGATGAGAAAAACCCCAAAACAACCTTTTGTAATAACTGCATAGCCCAAAGAAACTCCTCAACTTTGTCACGTTCATGGGCATTGACCAATTCATAATGGCCCTGATCTTCGCCTAGTGAACCTGTACCCCATGTGCATTGATGATGTGTCCCAATTAAAATATCTCTGTCATACCGAATTCACACTTGGACTCTTTGGCATATAATGACTGTGCCTCCATGATGTTCAATACCTCATCCAGGTGCCTCATATGCTCTTTCCATGTCTTCTTGTAGACCAAGATGTCGTCGAAGAAAACCAAGACTGATTTCCTCAAATGATCCCTGAATATGTGGTTCATGAAAAACTGGAATGTAGCAGGTGCATTGGTTATCCCAAATGGCATAACCAGGAACTCAAAATGTCCAAAGTGACATCAAAATGTCATCTTCTCTATGTCCTTCTCTCAAATGTTGATCTGATGATACCCATAGCATAGATCAATCTTTGAGAATAAAATTTCCCCATGAAGTTCATCCATCAATTCATCAATGCATGGGATAGGATACCGGTTCTTGATGGTTTTCTTATTCAAGGTCTGGTAATCAATGCACATCCTCATGGTTCCATCCTTATTTACAACTAATACAACTAAAGAGATGAATGGGTTGCTGCTTGGTCTGATGTGTCCCATCACTAGAAATTCCTTGATTGATTTCTCTATATCATCCTTGAACCTCCTAGGATAACGATAGGGGGGTGTGATCATAGGTTTTCCCCCCTCCTCTAACTCAATGGTGTGATCAAACCCCCTGTCAGGTGGTCTCCCTGGTGGAATCGACCCAAAAACCTGTTGATGTCGTCCCAACAAATTCTTGATCTTTGTATGATATTGTTGTCAACCCTCAGAATCCTTCTGCATAGTGATCAAGAACTCTGTGGAATATGCTACCTTGTCGTGTCTGAATATCCTATCCATCCTCTTAGCTTAAACTATCCCGGGTTATCCTATCGACATACCTCTGAGAAAAAACTTCTTCCCATCACGGTCTCTAAACCCCATCTCCAAGGTTTGGTAATTGGTGGTGATTTTTCCCAAGGTGATCATCCACTGGACTCCCAACACCACATCTGTGTCATATAGTTCAACCACATAAAATTTGTCTCTCACTGTTTAGTTGCCTAAATTTATCTCCAAGTCCAGAACTCTGTCTAAATACTCCACTGTGTGGACATCTGCTACTGTAACATCAAACCCCTCAAAATCCTCTATCTGAAGTGCCCGTGTCACTACCAACGAAGCATAAACGATGTTGTGGGTGGCCCCACCATATCTCAGGGCAATTTCCCATTGCCCCTATATATTCCCTCCAATTCGGAGGCTATCATACCTGGGAACACCAGAAAGGGTCGCTATGACTCCTCCCTTTGTTGGTTTCCATCTGTTAGCATGCTTAGGTGGCTCTGGAACTACCGGAGGGTGGGCTCCTGCTGGTGTCGGTGGTCTATGGGGAGGTTTCTCCTCTGACTGTGCTGAATCCTCCTTTGAGCTAGTGACTCCACTATCCTTCTCCTACTCCTCACTGTCCACACTATTTGTTGCCACCTCAATATAGTGAATCTCTCCCTTGCCCATGCACCTATGGCCTGGGACCAAAGGGTCTATGTAGTTGAAGCAAAGCTTCTTCCTCATAAGCTCTCTTCTCATCTCCTCATCCAGCTTCTCCTTTCCCTTCCATTCTCTCTCGAATGTCTTTTTGTCTCAATCCTTTTGGGTATAATGAGGGGTTTGGAAAAAGGTTTAGTATTTGGCACCGAGTTTGCCAAATATCGAGTGCATAGGATTGAATACTGCAAGGTGCGAGGTATGTATGCCTTCACCCATCCTCTCAAAAGCTCCATGAGTCCCTCTGTGAATAGGATGATCAGCCTGGGATATGATATATCCGTCACTTACACAGCTACCTGGTGAAACTCCGTGATGATGCCTCTACTATGCCAGTTTGTCTCAACTAGTCTAGATCCTTGAAGTGGATCTCAGGATCCCTCTTGTCAAACCTGTCCATGAGTCTCTTTGTGAACTCCCCATAGGAGGTAATGTGAATGTGACCCAATGTCACCAGTCCATGATTCCACCACTTGTGTGCCTCACCCTCCAAGTGTAAGGTAGTGAAACTGATGGCCTCTGTCTCGGTCATCTGGTTGAGCTTGTAGTATGTGTCTAGATTATGTACCCAAGCTCTAGTGTGCATTTGGACGATTCGTCGAAAGAAGGTATGGTGATTTTACGAACTTTCTAGATGAAATCAATGTTATTCCCCTGCTGCTGATGTGATCCTCTTCTCTGTGGCTCTCTGGGCCGATTCCTAAGTCCGAGTCCACAATACTCGACTAGGGTCATATCCTGATGGAAGTCAGGGCCCAATGCTCCATACTCCCTCCTGTACTCTGCAATTTCCTCTGCATGAGTGGGCGACCTTTGTGCTATCAACAGTTGTGTTGCTATTGGGGGTGCCCTCTGGAAACTGGGAAACAAAGATCTGGGAATCCTACTCAAAGAGGTGTCTGTGCGAGTAGGAGACTGGGGTCTACTGCCTGCTCCTGATTTCCCTTGTGTTGCATGTGGGCCTTGTGTGTCCGGAGTGCCAACTATAGCCAATATATCAACCACCTGTGCCAAGTATTGAGTCATGGCCTATTGACTAGCTACCATATCGCTGATAATCTGCATGAAAGCTTCCTCTGGCTCCATGGGGGCCTTACCGCTACCCTCTGGTCGCTCATATCTATCTCGTAGCATACCCTCTACCTCGCGCTCAACCTCACGTTTTACCCTTCTCTCTACTTCCATGTGTGCCTCTTCCTCTTCCTCTGAGCTGGGAGGGAAAGGAGGAAAGTGAGGCCTAGGCCTTCTTTCCTTATGCCTGTTGTAAGTGACATATTCGTCACCTATGTGTTCATGACCCTTTGGGTCTTCTGCTACACTCATCATATTTAGTCATAGGCTGGAAGGACTAAAGCTATGACACCAATGTTCCTGACTTGGATAGTCTAGGAAATGTTGCTAATGTGTGTGTAGGATTAATTTTTTACAACATATAAATGATCATACAAATAACAAATGCGATAAAAGACTGCAAAGTTTATATTATGATATCTTTGCGGAGTACAAATGCCGAATGCAACTAAATAAAATGAATCACTCGGCTAGATCAAATGACAAAAGGATCTTAGCTGGAATACAATAATAAAACTAAATGATAATACCCGATAATAGATGGGCACTTTGGGATCAATGGATGAGCTGGGACTGTGGTAGCTCGCACGATAACTACTGAAAGTCTGGAAAGTTCTCCCTGGTGGCTAAACCTCTCAGAATGGCCTGGAAACTGTACCAAATGGTGCACCCTGCTCTAGCTCTTAGTTCTAGTTACCGACCGGCCCCTCCGCTGGTGTGTCTAGACCCCATATGGATCCCCCTGGGGGAATGCACCCCTCTCTCACTAGAAAAATGTGCCCTAGTGATTCCACCGTTAGAATCGGTTGAGATGCGTCTCAAAATGACCACCTTGGCCTACTGGGAAATGGGTCAGATGGGTTTCCCTGGATCTGATCTGATGATCGCTCGGGAACACTAAATGTGTTCACGAAAAGTGTCGCACTCCCAAGTATGTAAAATGCACCCCAGATGATTCCTTTGTCAGAATGTGATGAGGAAATGGGATAAATATGCGCCTTTCCTTCCTCTCAACTTGGTTGGAGGGGAATCTATGAACTCTCCCTGGATGGGAAAATTCAACCCACTGAACCTCCTCAGAAGTTGCGCCCTCACCCTGGATAAGTGTGCCCTTGCTATTGGACCCTCTGTAACTGCTCCTGAAGAATGATGGAAGACCTGTGTGATCTTCCCGGTGACTAGGGTGTGTCTCTCAACACCGAAACCATCCAACTGGTGTCTTCCTCCTAGAATCCATTGAATTATCTCTCATGAGATGCACCTCTCTCCTCAATGACAAGTCAAAATCTGCATAATGATGAACTAGGTTGTCGACCCTTCTCTTATATATTTTCTTAACCCTAATTCACTGTTGAAACCCTAATTCACTGTTGACTTCTAATTTTAGCTCGTTTGTTCCATTTTTAGCTCATATTGTATTAAAAACGCTTTTAACCACTTTTAGCTCAATGTCGCTTTCTGACTGGAGTGACCTATAGTAACCCTGTCTACCTCTTTTCTGTCTCTGGCTATAGTCTAGTGAGGTGGTTTAGACCATTAATCCTCCTCTCTGGAGCTCCTATTTGGAAAGGGACATTACAGGAGCAATGGTACTTGCTAAGGGTGTTCAAGTGGACATTTTTTTTTTTATATTGATGCATGCACATTGAGTGTAATATTTATTTGATTTCTATAGTGGAGAGATCTATAGGATCTACACCTTAACAATTAGAACCTACTGAACAAGCTCTTGCTTCACAAACCAAGTTATCTGCAGATAAGACAATGCCATGGAACCAAATATTGGGCCATATAGGTGAGAAGGGCCTATAGGCCTTGAAAAAAATAAATCTTGTTCATGTATTGAATCATTGTTCTATTGAATTTGATTTTTGTGAAAAATGCATATATGGAAAATAGAACCATGTTCAATTTAATTCGAGTTCTCACAAATCTTCTAGGTTGTTGGACTTAATTCATTTTGATGTATTAGGTCTAGTTAAAGTTCCCTTGATTTCTAAAACATTGTATTATGTGTCCTTTGTTGGTGATTATTCTAGAAGGACACGAGTATATTTTCTTAGAACTAAATCTAAGGTTTTTATTTAGTTTAAGGAGCTTAAAACTCTCTTGAAAAATTAGACTGGTAGGAAGATTAAGGTATTGAGGACTAATAATGGAGGTGAATTTTCTTCTATAGAGTTTGATAAGTTTTCTAAAGAGAATGGAATTGAAAGACATAAGACAAATTCATATACCTTTTAGAAGAATGGAGTTTCAAAATGGATGAATAGAACACAGATAAAGAGAGCTAGTTGTATGTTTAGTGGATCAGTGTTAGAGAAGAAGTTCGAGAAAGTAGTGGTTTCTACTACATCTTACTTGATTAACATTTATCTCACATAAGCTCTTGTGGATATGATCCCTATGGAGGTTTTGATAGGAAATAATACGTCAATTAGATACCTATTGTTTTCAATCCACAATCTAAACTTCTCCACGTACTGAAGAATTTAACTAAAATTAAGAATCAAGTCTTTTGGACATAACCTTACCACAAACCATGTTGTTCCACTGGGTAGGCTTAAGGGAAATGGGTTCCAAATCAACTAAACTGAAAATTTTGAAGTGATGTAAGAATAAATCGACCAATCTATCCACACTAAAAAAGTCCCTCCATACCTCCAATTTGATCAGAGTGAAGTTTAAATCACCTTTTATAATCAATGTTGGGTATGTGTTATATTCTTTACATGATTATCCCATTTATTGTACATTGAAATGGGAGTAAGGGGTGGGGGTATACCTCCCCCCTTGCTTGGGGGTTCATGGGCATATCCCTCGATAATATTTTTTGGGGGGGTTGTTTTTTGGTTTGTTTTTGGTGTTTTTTAGCCAATGGTTTTTCGACCCATTGTAATGTAATTCTGGTCAAGGAATCTAATCCAACTCAACGGACTAGGGTTGTGGATGATGTGATATATTATATATTGTATTATAATGGTGCAGTTAATACAAATGAGAGTTAGAAGTGTGGCTCTCAACATGTTGGTTTTCTCAGTTAAGGGTTTCCATGGTAAATTTTTGAGTACTATGAGTGATTGATATTGGTTTCTTTATGTTTTATAAAGAAGTTGCATGTGCATTGTTACAATATAAAAGTTTAAATATACATTTCTTATTAGAGAATTTATTGGCTTTAGGGGGACACCTTTTTTGCTAAGGGTTTGATTATCTTGGGTCTATGATAAACCTAGTTTTAGTGGGAGCTCTACGATGGTGATTCTTATGGTGAAACAAAATGATGAGCAACTCTAAGATCAAGATTGAGAAATTTAATGGGAAAAGTTTTGAGCTATGGAAGTTCAATATGGAGGATCTTTTGATAGACAAAGATCAGTGGGTCGTGGTGGATTTGAGTACTACACCTATGGGTATGTTGACGAAATATTGGGTGAAGTTGGATAGGAAGACAAATAACACAACATGGTCATGTGTTTTATATTCAATGTCATTGTATGTCTCAGTTGAAGCTACAAATAAGGAATTATAGGATAATTTAGGGGCTTTGTATCAATGTATGTCCCCAGTAAAGAATTTTTTCCTGTAGAATAAGATGTACCTATTAAGGATGAATGATGGAGAATCGGTGACAGGGCATCTAAATTCCTTCAATACTATGGTAAGTCAGTTGTTGTATGCCGAAATTAAAATTTATGATGAAAATGAGTGAATTAGATTATTGTGTTCTTTTCTAGATTCATGGGAAATTTTGGTTGTAGCTATTGGGTGTAATGCAACCACATTAAAGTTTGATGATGTGGTTTCATCCTTGTTATTGGAAGAAATGAGGAGGAAAACCACATATAATCAAAGAACATATGCCTTATCTATAAGAGGATGATCCCTGGATAGAAGTAAAAATAAGTCCTTGAGTGGGAGATCTAAATCTAGAGGTAGATATAAATCTCCAAGAAAATCCTTGAAAAAATGATGGAAATGTGATAAATATGGGCATTTCAAGAAGGATTGAAGATCAAAAAGTGTTGAGAGAGGGAAGGGATCTGATGATGTTCATTCCACAAAAGGGAATCCTCCCTATAAGAAAGAGGGGATGTGTATTTGGATTATTCAAGAACACATGTAGATCATGATGTATGGTTTATTGATTCAGGTGCTTCTTTTCATATGACTCCCCACAAGGCGTGGTTATGTGAATATAAAGGGTATAATGGAGGTGACAGTTTCCTAAGATATGACTTGCCAACTAGAATCATAGGACACATAAAGGTTAAGTTGAAACTCACGTATGAAAGGATTATAACACTCCTTGGGGTTTTACACATTCTAGAGTTGGATAAAATCTTGATATATATAAGAAAGATGAGTGGTGTAGGTGTATATATTGTGTTTGAAAATTAAACCTGTAAAACGGTTTGAGGAGCAATGATGTTGATGAGGGGAGTTCATAATCAAGCTCTATATATACAAGTTGTTGGGAAGCACAATTAGTAATGGGTGTAATAGTGATGTTGTTCCTGAGTGTGAAGAAGATGAAGCCCCTATGGTTTCTAGAGAAAAGAAAATGACATGGCATCAAATACTAAGACATATTAGAGATACAGGCCTTCAATACTACATGGTAAAGGTATGGTTGAAAGTATGTTTAATTGCACACCAGATTTTGATTTATGTGAACATTGTATATATGGAAAACATAGTCGGGTAAGATTATCATGTAGTGCTACAAGAGAAAAGGGGATATTAGAGTTAGTACATAGTGATGTGTTTGGACCTATTCATGTTCCATCGCTAGGTAATTCTATGTACTATGTTTCATTCATTCATAATTTCTAGAGGAATAGGATTTATTTCCTTCAAAATAAATACGAGGTGTTTGGTAAATTTAAAAAGTTTAAGGCTCTTGTGAAGAATCAAACAAAGAAGAAAATAAATGTGCCAAATACATATAATGGTGGAGAGTTCCACGAGAATGAATTTGAATAATTTTGTAAGAAGTGTGGTATATCAAGGTAGAAGACTACTCCATACACACCTCAATAGAATGGGGTTGTATAAAGGATGAATAGGATGCCGATGAAAAAAGAAAGGAGAATTATCAATGGTTCTAGGTTAGGACAAAAATTATGGGCAAAGGCAATGGGTATTACATGTTTTCTAGTAAATATATCACTCTCATTAGCCTTGGTGAAAAAAACCCCACATGAGGCATGGACTAGTAAGAAATCCTCTCTTGAACATCTAAAAGTGTTTCATTGTGATGCTTATGTACATGTTCCAAAGGAAAATATGAGTAAGATGGATAATAAAGTTGAAAAGTGTATATTTATTGGTTATAAAGATGATATAAAAGGTTATAAACTTTGGAACACATAAACTAGGAAGGTTTTCTATAGTCGAGATTTTATCTTTAGAGAGGTTAAAGATGTTATCAAATAGGAAGTCCCACTAAAAGAAAAGAGACAATATAATTTGAGGATGATAAACTATGGAAGAAGGCTATGGTTGAGGAAATCACAACCTTGAATAAAAATGATGCTTGGGATCTAGTCGAGTTTGCAATTGGAAGAAAGCATGTTGGTAGTAAATGGGTGTTTAAGAAGAAGTTGAATGAAGAAGGTAAAGTGGAGAAGCATAAATATTTCCTAGTAGATGTTAGGCGAAATATATGTCGTTATAGTACTTGCCCAACTATTTAATTGTCAACCCAGGGTACGCA
>ML780050.1:795193-821456 GCA_009831015.1 Picea engelmannii
TAAAATGAATAAAATGGAAAATAATGATATGAAACCCAAATGTATTTATGAAAATGATATGACGAAGGTTTAATTGGGCGATGAAATGTAAGGAATAGTGAAGGGAAAGGTGGATGAAAATACGACATTTATGAGTCCCAACAGTAGAAAAAAGATATTCCCAGGTAGAGGGAATTGATTTTGGTGGCATTTTTTCTCTTTTTGCTAAATTGACTTCTATCAGATTTATTTTTTCCGTTACTTCTTCTTTTGATCTTGAAGTAGAATAGATGGATGTAAAGACAATATTATTAAACATGGGGATATTGAAGAAGAAATCTACATGAAAAAACCAGAACATTTTACAGTGAAGGGTAAGAAAGATATGGTTTAAAAGATGAAAAGGTCCATGTATGAGTTAAAGAAATAACCAAGGATGTGGTATCAAAAGTTTGATATTTATATTTTGGGACTAGGTTTCACAAGGAGTAAAGATGATCACTATTCATATTTCAAATTAGTTGGAGACAATTTTATTTATGTGGTGTTGTATCTTGATGATATGTTGTTGATTGGAAACAAATAGGAAATCATCAAGGAGGTAAAAACCCAGTCGTCTTCTAAATTTGATATGAAAGGTGTTGGTGCCGCAAATTTTATTTTGGGTATGGAAATTAAAAGAGATCAGGAAAACAAGAAACTCTAGTAGAATTAGAGAAAATACATTGAGACAATATTGCAGAGGTTTAATATGTAGGAATGTAAATTGTTGAAGGTACCTATTCCTGTAGGTGTAAATTTATATATAGATTTGTGTACCAAGACACATGAAGAGGAAGAAGAGATATCTCATGTTTCTTATGCTATTGTTGTTGGTTGTTTCATGTATGCAATGGTTTTTAATAGACCTATCATTGCACATTTGATGGGATTTTTGAGAAGGTATATGTCAAAACCAGGGAAGGAGCGTTGGATAATTATAAAGAGGGTTTTCAAGTATTTGTGTGGCACTACAGATTATGGAATTTGATATCAAGGAAGACCTAGTGAAGATAAAGTGTTGGACATACATGGATTTGTTGACACAGATTAGGTTAGATATATGGATTTCAAAAGATCTACAAGTGGTTATCTGTTTAAATTATTTGGAGGAGAAATTAGTTGGATGAGAAAGAGACAATCTGAAATGGTACTATCAACTATAGAAGGTTAATATATGGTAGCTACTCACGTGAGTAAGGAAGATTTAAGGTTATAGAGATTTTTTTCAGGTATTGGGTTTGTACAACAAGATGCAAGGTCACAATGCAATCTTTTAGGAAAAGAACCCTGCTTATCATTCTAAGACAAGACATATTGATTTTCAGTATCACTTTGTGAGAGACATGGTTGAAGAAAAGAATGTGTTGTTAATGAAGGTGGACACCTAAAGAATTTTGCATGTTCATTGACAAAATTTGTGATTACTAAGAACTTTTCTTGGTATAGAGAAACAATGGACATTGCTCCCTTGGATTGTTGATCATGTAATCTTTCCAACCCCCCCCGCCCCCCCTTGTATGCAAAGAAATAAACAATTGGGAGAATATTGGGTGTTTTATATATATTTTTCATGATTATCCTATGTACTGTACATTGGAATAGAATTGGGGGCCGGGGGGGGGAACCAACTCCCAATGTTTGGGGTTGTAGCCCCCAAGAAATGTTTTTTGGGTCGTTTTTTGGTCTGTTTTTGGTGTTTTTTGGCCAATGTTTTTTCAACCCATTGTAATGTAATTTTGATCAATGAATCTAACCTAGGTAAACATATTATTAGGGTTTTGGATGCTACATGATCCTATATATTGTATTGTAATGGTGGAGTTAATTCAAATGAGAGTTAGAGGTGCAACTCTAAAAATTTGCTAGTTTTCACAGTTAAGGGTTTCCAGGGTAAATTTCTAAGCACTATGAGTGATTTCTATTATTTTATTTATATTTCATAAATAATATGTGTGTGCATTTCTATACTATAAAGTTTTAAAACCTACAATCACCCTACTATCTTTCACAATTTGTAAATTGAAAAACCTTCCTAGAAATTGTTCTTATCTTCATAAGGTCCATATACATTGAAAAAAATAAAAGTTTTATAAAAATGAGAGGAAACCAGATTTGTTCTTGCTTTGAAACTCAATGTTTCAATCCCCAAGTTGGGATCATCATCAGGGGAGAAAACTCACAAATTAAAAACATATCTTTTCTTTAGAGATAAATAATAATAATAATCCTCTTTATGTTGAAGGTCACCTTTGTGGCCGAACCATTTTTTTAGTTATTTGGATTATTTTTCTTTTTAATGAGATGAAAGGCTGGTTTCCAAGCTTCATTGATTTTTAAACCTTTGTCTTTGTTCATATTATTCCCATTTAGCACGATTTTTAGGGATTCTCATATCTTTATTTTTCCATAATGTTCTAGTTTAGCAATGATCTTAGTATCCTAGATACATATGTGATGTCCAATGTCTTGCGAGTGTTCTTCTAAAGCATACCTATTTTTTCTATTGTGTCTAATTTCAACACAATTCTCTAATGTCAGCACAATTCTCTTTCGCCAATATATTACTTACCATAGGAGCATGGGATAATATATACACCTTTTTGCAGTCTCAGTTTTATGGGATCTTTTGCATGATCTAACCTTTTCCTTAGGGTGCTACGAGGAGAAAAGGATACTTTAATATTTCCCCTTTTTTTTAGAATCCTTTTGATTCCCTCAAGGGTTCCTTTAATGTATAGAAGGTTTATTTTTTACCTTTCTCAATATCATTGTTCATGATAAATGTTTCTCTCCTGGATTTTAAGACAACCATAATAATTTTTTTTTCCTAGTATCCATTCATTTTGAATGCAAATTCTCCAAGTGCTTGAGTTCTTGTTCAATGTTTTCATCATCAAATATTATGATTGCTCGGGTGACTAGTGTGTTAATGAATCCAACTTTTTGATCCGGGTAGTGGTGAGAATTAGCATGCAGATAGTGGTATGTGTGAATTCTTTTCCAATATACCTGGTGCATTAATGAGCCATTGTTCTTCTTTGATATGAGGACGTATAGAACGGGTATGTTATTGTTTTCTTCTAATTCCATAGTAATTTTTTTAATGTTTTTTGTTTGATTATTTATATGCTCAAAAAATCCAGTTAGAATCTCTCTTCCATGAGGCCAAATGACGTGTGTATCCTAGACATATATTTTCCATAGTTTTGGTCTCATAGGATAGGAAACGATTGTTTTTTTAATGCATAGTTCCATCTAGTTATAACTCCTCCAGAAAGTGCAAAAGAATCAATGTAAGTAAATTCCCATTCCTTGAAGCTACATTTTTAGGCTATCCACTATAATATGTCCTCTACCATAGTCTCTTGTAAAATAATTAGATCTAAAATCTCAACCTTAATAAGTCTAATAAGGTAAAATATTTTTTTATGACTACCCAAGCCCCTTATAGTTTCAAAGAGAATCTTCATTTCATAAAACTCTTTGGGTTTCGGCTCACTCTAAGAACCCCGATAATAGGACAATGTCATCCCTAATATATTTCTTTTCCTAACTCCACCAACCCCTAAATATGAAAGAAACTTGACTTTAATAAAGGTGTATTCCCCTCAAGAGTTATATGAATATGAGAAGGATTGTGAATAAATTACAACCACTAACCCTACCCTTTCACCCATAACCCTCTTCCCCTCCTTCATTTTATTTATATATTGTGCATGTTTAGACATCTCGGTCGGAGTTTGCCACTTATTAATAGGATCCAAAGATTATTTTGAATGAAGGGTATCACAATGTATGGAATACTTACTAATGGATTGAGGCACCAAAATAGAGGGCTGAGTGATTAATGTCAAATATTTCAGTATCCCAGGAGTAGTGTGAGTTTATACATCATCCACTTATATTTTGTAGGTAAGTCTATAGGAATATTCCTTGGATTATCACCCACCATATATAAGTTATCAACCTTATTTGAGACTTTGTATGTTGTGACAACATAATGTGGTTTAATAATAACATCAATTGTGTCCCCATTCAAATCACTTAGAGGGGCATCCTTGTATTTAACATACTTATATTGGACCTCAATCTTCTCAAGCAACTAGACTTGATCTATATAAACCTCTTTTTCCCTCTAGAAAGTTTTTCAAAATGGCCAATCACAATCCTGAACAACATGTCCATATTGATGGCATAGAATGCATCTAAAAGGAACATTCAAGTAATCTAGTATTTGGGTGTACACCATATCTCCATTTATAACATCTAACTCTCATATAAACCTTCCACAATGTTAGTTTTGACCAATACCTTAGCAATTCAGGGCCTATATCAACCTTGTAATGCTTGTCTACAAGGATAGTCTTGCCAATAATAGCTCTAATTTATTTGATGTCGTTGTCGATCCGAAAATCAATAGGTACTCCTATCATTTTTATCCATATGGGAATTTTGGTTTCCAACTCAAACATGGGGTTGAAACAGGGGTACTAGGACTTTAGGTTCATATTAAAGTTCACCCTTAAAGCCAATTACTTCATAGTATCACTAATGAATCAACTTTAGTTCTAAAAAATAATCCAATATAGCCCGAGGAAAATGTGTGGAAGGTTGGAATTTAACCTATCACATGAATCCATTGATAATACTTTCAATCATTCATAGTTTTCTTCCCCATCCATTTTCCTAGGAATTTCCTAACTAGGGAATAGATGGATAAGATCTATTTAACTTGAATATATTCACCAATGACAAGATGAGAACCACCCTCCTTATTTCTCAAAACCTTCTTCTTTTTTCTGAGTTTCTCAACTAATCCTAATGCCTCTTCTTGTTGGTACACCACTTTGTATCTTTCAAAATAGTTTAATTCTATGTTTCCTCCAATCAAACCACCCTCCCAAGGTTCCACTTTTGGTACAACAAAAACTATGGAAATATTGTTTCATTTGGGAATAGTTAAAACCCTAGATGAATCAAAATGATACACTACCATGTGTTGATGATTTGAAGAGGATTCTAGAGACAAAGAGGAGTTATGGATACCATTAATCTCATCAAATCACTTCCTAGGAGAATTTACCTCATGCACTGTTGACTAGATCTTCGTACTAGCACAAAACCCAAGCCCTTCAATCCTTTTGATGACATTCTAATATGTTTCATTAACTTTTGATCAAACCAAATTTCCTTCAAAATTTGATGTTTTATCCACCAGAAGAGGTGTGACTCCATTGTCCACTTTGAATTTTCCATAAGCTAGTTTGTCCCCCTTTGTGCATGTATCTATACTTGATGACCTATATCCCCTCTGCGGCGTCATATAAATATTATATTAATTGGATCTCTTTAGTCTCCTCAACTAAAGTTACTATCCAATCCTCACTTTGTATGTGCTACATTGTTTTTCATGCATGACAATGATAATTATAAAAATAGGTTTAGAAAATATATTCACAGAGAAACAATTAAACAAAACTTCCATGAAAAAATGAGACCACCATTTTCATGTCTCGTCCATCCTCCTAGTATTATTATACATTTGTAACATATTCCCCTCTTACAATGCAAGCCTTTTTACATCATTGAATCTCTCCCACACAGGGTAAACATGGAAGTCCACTCTTATTTTCTTCTCTTACCTGTTTAAAGTCAAACATTCCCAAGTTCAATTTTTTTTCAAAACCTACACATATACAAAAACATGCATTCACTTAATGTTTCCTATGTTTTTCAAAGCGTACATATATACAACAACATGCATTCACTTAATGTTTCCTTGAACCACCTATTATGGAACTGTAATTTCTTCCTCTTGCAAAAAAAAATGTATTACAAAAGGTGACTTTCATCCCCTTTTATCATAGTTTATTTATTTTTCTTTAGATCTGGAAAAAATAAAATCCCATCCATCATTGAAATTTCATTAATATTCATTCATTTGGATACATTCAATGTGTTACCATTATGGGTTAGAGATTTGTGTTTGAGTTTTATTTACATAATAAGTGATTGATGTCATAATATTTAATAACATGTTACTCCATTATGGGTTAGAGATTTATGTTTGAGTTTTATTTACATAGTAAGTGATTGATGTCATAATATATAATAATAAATTTCATTAATATTCATTCATTTGGATACATTCAATGTGTTACCATTATGGGTTAGAGATTTGTGTTTGAGTTTTATTTACATAATAAGTGATTGATGTCATAATATTTAATAACATGTTACTCCATTATGGGTTAGAGATTTATGTTTGAGTTTTATTTACATAGTAAGTGATTGATGTCATAATATATAATAATAAATTTAGAGGACTTGGTGATTGATGCTAGGTCATTGATATTATTTAGAAAAAATGTACCTTCACAAGTTATGTTTAACTAGTTCATGAGCCATTCTTCATGAGCATTGAAAAACCATTGTTTCTTCCTCCTCTCCATGATGGTTCTCTCTTTCATGAAAATGGTGAAATAACTAGTTCTCCCTCCTCTTCATTACCGTGATATCATTGAAAGAGAAAAATCTTTCATTCTTTCTCATGTATCACAAACTCTCCATTCAAGGACATGAAGAGAAGATCTGAATGAACATTGGTTGCAACGTGTATTGAATTCAAAAGGTATGTGATAAAGATACAATAAATTTTAGAAAGATGATATCGCATCTACCAATATGCATTAAATTCCTTTTATTACACATTGGTGGGGCCTTTTGAGTCAACACTAGTGATCAAATTTGAAGGGATAATTTTAATATAAATTTAAATGGTGTATATTCGTCGAAATCTTCCCCGATGAAAAGTTACAAAAATAATTTTACTTCAATTGACAAGAGAAAAGAAGAGAAAACAAGAAACACACTTAAAAAAAAATAATTCTAAATAAATTACTACCCTTCCATTATTTAACAATGTTAAAAGTTAACAAGCAATCAAATATATAACCTTCAATATAAAGTAATAATAAACATACTTTGTAATTTCAAATATAACCCTAAGATGGGTTATATGTACACAAATTTAAAAAAAAAATCATAAACACTTAAAGCTTCACAGACAAATGCCAAAATCAAAGAATTTTGTGGACACCCATATGAGAGAGAAATTTGTTCTTTGAGCATGAGGACTACATATTGGATTCATATCTTGAGCATATCACAATCATGCATAACCATGGGAGTCATGTTCATTGTAATATTATTGGAAAAAGAGACCTTGAGGCATTTGTTGAAGAGTGGTCATTCTATCAAAATACTATAAGAGCCATAAATATAACTTAGTTCTTTATAGG
Source organism: Picea engelmannii (assembly GCA_009831015.1). Lineage (NCBI taxonomy): Eukaryota > Viridiplantae > Streptophyta > Pinopsida > Pinales > Pinaceae > Picea > Picea engelmannii. The sequence goes on from ML780050.1 coordinate 802,516, forward strand.
CCTCTAGAAACATGAAAATATAGCATTGATCCAGATTATTTTGAGAATGAAATGAATAAAACAATATAGCAGAGATATAACAAGGAAATACACAGAGATATTGCAAGAAACACATAAATATGGTGAAACCCAACTTCTATTAATGAATAAGATAGGAAAAAATTGTAGAAGAGAAACTGACATAATGGGGTAGCTTATCTATGAAAAGAAAGAGATGTTGGCTACTCTTCATTCACAAGAAGATTTACATGACACTCAATTGCATTCTTAAAGAGCCTCCTTCCCCTCAATTATATACGAGACAGTGAGAGGAGAACAATTCCCATGATGCATGCGGGATAAATTAATCTAAGTTTATAAAATGTCATTAGCATGTAAAATACTAGGACTTCTTGGGTGGTCATCCATCCCAGTACTACTCTATCCCGAGCACACTTAATTGCAGAGGTCTAATGGGATCGTATGCATTAACAATATGTTGTAGGCATGTACATAAGACCACTAGGAAATCATTACATGATGTTTGTAATTAACAAATGAAGATGGTATTACATTCCATTTCCTATCAAAAGGGTGAATATCATGGTTTATCAAAAACATAGGCTCAAAATGTTGATTCAATGGAGAAGGTGGTTGGCCACTTAGATCCACCTGGATCATTCCTCCTCGCTAGTAATAAATGGTCCTCATTGTGTCAATTTCTCGTAGGAGATGGGGAAACTTTTGCTAAAGTTGAACCTTGGTGAGTCACTTTCCTTGTTGAAATAGATGTCTTGCTTGTACTTTCATGTGGAAGGATTTCATGAACTTGTTGGAGGTATTGAATCCATTCAACAGATATGGATGCATGATCTGACTTGGTTTGAGTGTGGGAAGACTCCATCGGTCAAGATGAAGAAAGAAGAGTTATATCGGTAGGTTCTAGTGGTGGGAACCCCAAGAACACCTGAAAAGGGTCATGGAAAATAGATCTATGTTGAGCATATGGAAGAATCTCATTATCTTCGTGCTCCTCTATAATCTCATCGACCTACTTCGGTTGGATAGAAACAACTTGGGCCAAGGTTGTAGTGGTCATAATGACCTCTTGTTGACCGCCGGACTGGATCATGAAGAGAGAAAACTTTGTGGTCTAAGAGATTACTTTGCAACATTGTTTTTCCAAGAACAATGGAGTGGAATTAGTCAGAGCTACCTCTGTTACCATGTAGAGATGACCTTCTAGAGTAAAAATGACAATGCGGTGACGAGACTCATAGATAGTGTGGTGTTTCCACATATATGGTTTTCCTAAAACAACATTAGAGACTTCAAGTGGGGAAACATTACCCACTGCGTCATTCTTGAAGGGATTGATGCCATAGGATAGGCAACACTATTGGCTGACAAGGATGTCTCATCCCTGACTCAAACATCTGATGGTGTATGGTTGGGGGTGTGGAATTGTTGGTAGCTTCAATATCTTGACAACTTCAGTTGAGTTAAGGTTCCTATGAATCCTGGTATCAACAATGAAATGAATTGGAGTCCCCTTTACCCTCATATACAAGTGGAAGAGGCGCTCCTTATCCTCATGCTCATCTAGTTCTTCGAGTTGTATTGTTGTGGTTGCAATGGTACTAGTGGATTCTTCATCAATGATCTGTTTCCCTTTATTGTGATTTGAATCAGAGTCCAAGTCAACTTCTGATTCTTTTTCTTTGAGCTTGACCACCAATAATTGTTTTGAGTGACATTCATCAGTGTAGTGCGATGGGTTGTTGTGGAACTCACAACCCTTTCCAATGTATTTCTTAGACTTCCCATTACCCTTCTTTGCATACATCTTGGACTCACTCTCTTGAGGTTGGAATTCCTTGCTCTTTTCTTCGTTATGTGATTTAGGGTTTTCTTTCCCATGATTTTGTTATGGCGTATTTTCAATCCCGAACTCATGTTTACTTCGCTGGTTGAATTTATGCTCGATTTTGATTGCATATTGATAAACAACACCCAATGAGGATATGTCTAAGAAATACATCTATGTTTGGATGTACCTTTGCATACCACTGTGGTAATTCAAAACCAAGTGTCGCTCAGGTTCTTTGATACACAAATTTGAGCACAAGGTATGGAATATGTTAGTGTAATATGACACTGTTTGCTATCTTTTCTAATGTAGAGTTGTCCATCTCATGTATTGGTCATCATAGTTGCCAACATGGTAGAACTCCTCCTTTAGGGAATATACAAAGGACGTCCAAGTGGGTTCTCTCCCAAATGGTGTAGATTCATCTGTGGTGTATCTCTCCCAATAACCTTCCCATCAAGATCTGACATGGGGAAGGGATTTAAGGAGTGAAAATGTGATCTTTTCACTATCGGAATTTGTTTGAACAGAGTAATAATCTTCTAGCGTTTTCAATTTTTTTTCTAGAGCATCTAGATCTATCTAGACTTCAAATAAAGGGATATCAAAATTGACTTGTACCTTGAAGGGTGTTGCACCTCCAAAATGGATGCTTGTCGAATATGCCTCAGCTGCCACCATCAGTAGTTTTCGAAGGATATGAGCAATTTTTTCCATAATATCGTTCCTCTATCGCATGAGGGATTCCTTGAGCAATGTATTGAAAGGATATCATACTCTGTCATATCTATTTTCTTCCTCCATGTGAGGTCTCTTGGAGCTAGAAAGAGTGGTTCCTCGAGTGAAAATAGCTCGATACACAACTCTTTATACCCTTACCTCATTGGGGACTTTCTCTGAGAAATGAAAAAGAGTAGACTCTGATACCACTGATCTAGATTATTTTGAGAACGACATGAAGAAAGAAATATAACAAAGATATAACAAGGAAATACATAGATATATTGCAAGAAACACATAAATATAATGAAACCCCACTTCTATTAATGAATAAGAAAAAAAAACATTGTAGAACACAAACTGGTAGAATGGGGTATGTTATCTCTGAAAAGATAGAGATGTTGGATACGCTTCATTCACAAGAAGCTTTACATTACACTTCATTTCATGCTTAAAGTGCCTCCTTCACCTCAATTATATATGAGAGAGTGAGAGAAGAACAATTCCCATGATGCGTGTGGAATAAATTAATCTAAGTTTGTAAAATTGCATTGGCATATAAACACTAGGAGTTACTAGGAGGTCACCCATCACAATATTACTCTATCCCAAGCATGCTTAATTGTGGAGTTCTAATGATATCTGGTGCATTAATGTCATGCTATACGCATGTACATAATACCAGTAAGAAATCATTACATGATGTTTTTAATTAACAAATGAATATGTCATTACATTCAATTCCCTATCAAGAGGGTGAATATCATGGTTTATCAAAACCATAGGCTCAAAATGTTGATTCAGTGGAAAAGGTGGTTGGTGTTGGGTTGTTATATTCTTTGCAGTGAAAGTCTAGTCAAGGTGGATCAGCTCATAGTCTAATTTGAAGGAATCAACATTAAGACGAAGGTTGAGGTGGTTCGACTGAGTAGATTCAAAGTCTAAGATATCGACAACAAGACGAAGGTTGAGGTGGTTTGACTCGAAAAATTCAAAGACGAAGATATCGACAACAAGTCAAAGGTCGAGGTGGTTCGACTGGGTAAATTTGAAGTTGAATATATAGACAACAAGTCGAATAGGTCGAACGAAAAGAGGTCAAAAGGTAGGCACATAGCAACTGACTGAAGACCGAATAAAGGCCGACTGGTAGTCAATTGGTATCTGAGTGTAACAAAATCCTGAGATTCTTAGGATTTGTAGCCAATGATCTGCATGGATATGTAACCATTTTTGGGCATCTTTATTTATGGTTTTTCCTACTATAAATCCTATAAATAAGGCGTGTTGTAATACTGTAAAGGTTAATGAATCAATTGTATATTCATAGTATATGTTGATGGTCATGCAAATGTAAGTTGAATTGGATACAAGGTTTTTCTTGTGTAATTCAAGAAGGTATGATGTCGATTGTATCTTAGGTGTAGACCAAGGTTATGTAACCTTTTATTTAGAAAGAGTAAGACAACAAGAGAGAAAGACACTCAAGGAATGCTAGTTTTCCCGTTTGGGTTTCCAGGGTAAAATATCCGTGTATTGTGAGTTTTCTTTGTCATTTAATTTCTTGATTAAATATTTATTCCTCTCTTCTGTTAGGTTTAGTGTGGAAGTGTTCCTCATTTCCTAACATGTGGTATCATATATTGATTTAAAAATCAAGGTTCTAAGCTAAATCCTAGGTTCAATAAGAGTCGTAAGTCATGAATCTTTATATATTGTGATCAAATAATGGTGAGTAGCTCGAGAATAAAGATCGAAAAATTAAATGGCCATAATTTTGATCTTTGGAAGCTTAAAATTGAAGATCTCCTTGTAGATCGAGAACAATGGGAAAAAACCTGTCTAGGTACCATTCTGACCAGTATGTTGACGGAAGAATGGGAGAAACTTGAGAGAAGGGAAAGAAGTATGATTCAAGTTTGTCCTAAATATTTGGTACTTCTAAATGTTTCAGGTGAAGATTCAGCCAAGAAACTGTGGGACAAGTTGGGGAGCTTGTATTAGTCAAAATACATTGTAAATAATCTATTTCTAAGAAAGAAACTATATCCTTTGAGGATGAGTGAGGGTATCTCGGTGACTGATCATTTAAATGTCTTTAATACCATTGAAATTTAGTTATCTTCTGTGGATATTAAAATCACCAAGGAGGAGAAATGTATTAGCCTATTATGTTCTTTTCCAAACTCTGATGATAGCTCAGTCATGGCTATAGGGAGAAACTCAACCACATTAGTGCTAGAATACATGGTTGCATCTCTACTATTAGAAGAAATGAGAAGGAAGAACATGGAAGGATCAACCAAAGATGCATTAGTGGTGAGAGGTTGATCAGTTGTCGAAGATAAAGGAAAATTTTCTGGTAGAAGGTCTAAGTCAAAGGGTAGATCTAAATCCCATATTTTGTCAATGAGAAGATGCTAGAAATGCGGTAAAGATGGGATTTAGAAAAGGGAATACAATTCGAAGGTAATGGAATTCATTACAGGGTCCAATGAGAAGCATTCGACTAAAAGAAAGATGACTCCAGATAAGGGAGGTGATGTGCACTTGGCATCCACCAGTACACAATATGATCAAGATGTTTCTTTGATCAAATAAGGATAATCATATCATATGACACCGCATAAATAATGGTTCTGTGAATATGAATGATATGAAGGAGGAGATGTGTTTTGGGGGGATGATTCGACAACCAAAATTGTCGGATGAGGAAGAGTTAGAATGATACCGCAAGATCAGAGGAGTAGAACCCTTCCAGGTGTGCTACACATTCTAGGTTTGGAAAGAAACCTAATATCTATCAACAAGATGAGTGATGGAGGGGTGCACACTATATTTCAAAAGGATACATGCAACATGGTTAGAGGTGCGATGGTCTTAATGAAAGGAGTTTGGATATGAAACCTATACAACTTATTAGGGAATGTCGACTCAAATAGATGTAACAACATCGATGTTTATGAAGTTGACTCAACTCGAATTGACTCGGGCTGAGTCGATTTAAACCGACTCATCAATTCATTGTAAAGTCAACTCGACCATGCTATGGCACGAGAGGATGGGACATATTGGAGAAAAAGGACTTCAATCTATGCATAAAAAAGGTATGGTTGAATATTTTCCTGAATGTAATTTAGAAGTCTACTTTTGTGAACATTGTATATATGGAAAAATATTTGGGTGAGGTTCCCATCTGGAGCAACAAGGGAAAAGGGGATTCTAAAACTAGTTCACAGTGATGTGTTTGGCCCTGTTTCAGTTCCTTCACTTGGTGGATCCCTATATTATGTCTCCTTCATAGAATTATTTTTCCAGGAAGACATGGATATATTTATTGAGGAAGAAAACAAAGGTTTTAGAGAAATTAAAAGAGTTTAAATCTCTTGTAGAAAAGAAGACAGATAATAATATTAAGGTGTTGAGAACTAACAATGGTGGTGAATTCTGTGGAAAACAATTTGATCATTTCTACAAGTAGAGTGGCATAGCATGCCAAAATAAAACACCAAATAGTCCACAACAAAATGAAGTTTCCGAGAGAATGAATAAAACATTGATGGACAAGGCAAGGAGCATTCTCAATGGTGCTAGGATCGCACACAAATTTTGGGCATAGGCAGTCAACACTGCAAAATATATGGTGAATATGTCTCCTTCATCAACGCTAGTTGACACGGATCCACATGGTGTATGGTATGGTAAGAAGCCTTCAGTTTCACATCTCAAAGTATATGGTTGTGATGCATGTGTGCATGTTCCCAAGGAAAAGAGGAGCAAGATATACAAGAAGTAAGTTAGGTGTATTTTCATTGGATACAAAGAAGAAATGAAAGGATATAAGATCTATGATCTGAAATCAAGGAAAACAATGTACAATCGAGATGTGGTCTCCAGAGAAGTTAGAAGGAAGTCTGAGCCTGAAGATATGGTTCAAATAGAGAATAATATACAGAATGTGTGGTTTGAACTGAGGAATGAAGAAGATGATTCAAATGAGTCGACTGAATCAGATGAAGAGGTGGAAAAAAAACTTTAGTTGTAAGGATTTCATAATTAGTAAGAAAACCAGTCGAAAGGTATAGTCCGCCTGACTTTCGTTTTGTATTTTTGTTAACTACCACCGACAAGGAGCCCAAGTCAGTTGGGGAGGCAGTTGAATCAGCAGAGGGAAAACTATGGAAGGATGCCATAGTCGAAGATATGGAATCCTTGTACAAGAATGAGACATGGGACTTAGTCGGATTACTTATTGGAATAAATCATGTTAGTAGTAAATGGGTATTCAAGAAGAATATGAACACCGCAGGTCAATTCAAGAAATTCAAAGCTCGAATGGTAGCGAAAGGATATTCCCAAGTCGACGAAATCGACTTCGGTGAGATTTATTCCCTTGTTTCAAAATTAACTTCCGTTATAATACTAATATCTCTAGCTGCAACGTTTGATCTGGAAATAGAAAAGATGGATGTATAGATAATTTTCCTAGATGGGGACCTAGAAGAAGAAATATACATGAAACAACCTAAATGATTTGTAGTAAAGGGAAATAAATATTTGGTGTGAAAAGTGAAAAGTGAAAAGATCCCTTTATGGTCTAAAGGAATCACCAATGATGTGGTACCAAAAGTTCGACACATACATCCTTAGTTTTGTATTTATGAGAAGAAAATTTTATCATGGAATATATTCCAAAGAAGAAGGTAGGTGTTTCAGATATGTAGCATTGTATGTCAACGACATGTTGCTAATTGGAAACAACTTGAGCACAATAAAGGAGGTCAAAATGAAAATATCCTCCAATTTTGAAATGAGGGATCTTGGTGAAACAAACTTCATTCTAGGAATGGATATCAAGAGAGATCAATCAACTATAAATATCTAGTTGAAACATAAAAAGTATATTGAAACAATTTTGAAATGTTTCAACATGCATGATTGGAAACCTGTGAAGGTGCCAATTATTATGGGAGAAAGGCTATTTGTTGAACAATTTCCAAAGACATAGGAGGAAATGGAGGACATGGAATGTGTTCCCTATGCAAGTGTTATTGGTAGTCTAATGTATGTGATGGTCTACACTCTACTATACATTTCCCATGCCCTGTGAGTCTTAAGTAGATACATGTTGACACCTATGAAAGAGCACTGGACAAATGTCAAAATAATATTTAGGTATTTGTGTGGAACAAAATACTATGCTATATGCTACCAAGGAAAAACTGGAGGTGATAGTGACTTAAATGTACATGGCTTTGTCGACACCGACTGGGCTGGAGATATGGATCAAGGTAGGTCGACCAATGGATATATGTTCAAGATGTTCAGTGGAGAAATCAAATATACGATTAAGTGACAAGCAGTCCTAGCCTTGTCAACAACAAAATATAAATACATTACATCTACTCATGGAAGTAAAGAAGCAATATGGTTGTAACTGTGTTTAGGAATCACGTTTGAGTAGAAAGATATGAAGATAAGTTGCGACAGTCAAAGTGAGATATTCCTGAAGAAAAACCCATCTTATCATTCTAAGACAAAGCGTATTGATGTACAATACCATTTTGTGAGAGACATGGTAGAAAGAAACAAACTGTTGCTAGAGAAATTAGACACATTGGAAAACATAACAGGCTCTTTGACCAATTCTGTGAGTGCTTTGAAGTTTTCTTGGTGTAGAGAGGAAATGAGCATTGTTTCCCTAGGTCTCTGAACGTGAGTTTAGGAATCTCTTAGTTTCAGCAAAGAAAACAACAAGTGGGAGAATGTTAGGTTGTTATATTCTTTTCAGTGAGAGTATAGCAGAGATGGATCAATTGATAGTCGAATTCAAAGGAATCAACAACAAGATGAAGGTCGAGGTGGTTCGACCAAGTAAAGTCAAAGTCGAAGATATCAACAACAAGTCAAAGGTCGAGGTAGTTCTACTGGGTAAAGTCAAATTCGAAAATATCGACAACAATTCTAAGAGGTAGACCGAAAAGAGGTCAAAATGTGGGCGCATAGAAAACAACTAAAGACCGAATGAAGGTCGACTAGTAGTCGACTGGTATCCAACTTGGTAGTCGATTGTAACATAATCATGAGATTTATGGGATTTTTTCATGGGATTTGTAGCCAATTATCTACATAGATATGTAACCATTTTTGGTCACCTTTATTTAGGGTTTTTCCTACTATAAAGCCTATAAATAAAGCATGTTCTAATACTGTAAAGGTTAATCGATCAATCATATATTCATAGGATAGGTCGATGGTCATGCACATGTAAGATGAATTGGATAGAGTGTTTTTTTTTGTGTAATGCAAGAAGGTATGATGTCGATTGTATCTTAGGTGTATACCAAGGTTAGACATGTAACCTTTTATTTTGAAAGAATAAGATAACAAGAGAGAAATACACTCAGGGAATGTTGGTTTTCCCATTTGGGTTTCCAGGGTAAAATATTTGTGTACTGTGAGTTTTCTTTTTCATTTACTTTCTTGATTAAATCTTTCTTCCATTCTTATGCTAGGTTTAGTGTGGATTTTTTCCTCATTTTCTAATAGTTAGCCACTAAGATCCACTTGGATCAATCATTATTACATCAATTGTTTATTATTTAGGCTAAGACGTCTATGGTTTGGAACTTGCTAAGGTCTACACAAACACAAATTTAAATTAGATTACTAACCAAGACCACCAAGTATGTTATGCTTATTGAGGATATTGATTGTTAACTTCATATTTCAAATAATGAAAAAATGCATGACAAAGTGGATGTTAGGGCATAATTCCTAATGCATAGATATGCTTATAAAAATAATTATGTTATCTTCTTCATAAATTTTGTAAGAATCCCACCCAAGCAAAAAAAATGTTTCTCCTAGTATTAAGGTTGCAAAGGATACATCTCATTGATATTTGCTTGGGTTGAGGTAGAGGGAAACATATATGTGTGGAAATATCCAAATATTTGATAGGTAAAGTATTGTCACACTTGTGTCAATTTTACTAGAAGAAAAGAATAATGTGAGAGATTGTGATAAATAAAGATGCATAGAATTAGGAAAATTTCATTGAGCTTAATAGAGTTTGTTATCCCAAACAAAACCATTGTTTGAAACAAATAAAAATTATGTATTATATTTACCATGATCTTGACCAAACATATACAATATTGGTGGATTATTGAGATATTTATATTCAAATATTAATTATGTGGTTTGTTCCCATTGTATATATATTGCAATGATGGGGAGCAATGAACTATGTACTAAGTGGCCAAGAGACAATGTGTGTGCTCAAATAATAATTGAATATTAGATACCAATCCTATAACTATGCCATTACTTATAACATGAAGAACATAGCATAAACATTGCAACAAAATAACTATTAATCAACATGTTTGATACCTTTAGAGAGATGGAATATGTGAGCATAAAGAAAGAGAGATGACCTCATTTCCTTAAGTTAGTTTGATGTCTATTTTTATCTCTTCAAAATTGTCATTGAACCAAACATTTGCAGTTAACATTGCTTATACATTTCCAATGCGATTATAATTTAGATCCCCATGAAAAATTATTTTCGTGTTGTGTAGAGCCAAGCAAGGAGATAGAGATAACAAAGGAATTGGCCTTATGATGAGTGTGGAATTCAACCAAATTAAGTATGGAAACTAAGGGCAATGCTAATCCTCGTATTGAAAAGGATTAACAATGCTCATAATACATGAGTTCAAGTGGGGATTTAAAAACACAAAGTGTCCAAGATTCTCTTGGAAGCTTTAATTCACGCTACACATAAAATCATGAATATGCCAATACAATTATAGGATTATTTGGGTGTGATCTCTGTGTTGGATTTAATGTTGTGGAAGGGTACATCGTATTAGGGAATATATGAGAGCTAAAGATAATATATTTTATTTTACTCTTTATATGTCAAAGGTAAGTAGTGGGTGATGAATCCTAAATCTTACTCACTATTCACATCCATCTTCTTTCAATATAGAAGGTACAATGCTCATTAAGGAAACAAGAGTTGGTAGTTTGGACTTTGATGGGTTATTGAAAAAATGACCCTTATTTTAAAATTTCATAATACTTGTTATCCTTTATAAACAAAAATTAATTTAAAAAATTTAAATTTTGTAAAGGGTGTTTTCTAGATCACCCTTCTAGAAGGGTTTGAACCCCTTGGAAAGGTTGGGAAAGGTTCAATTTTCATCAATAGTCATTTAATCATGTGATGAAAGAAGAGAAACCCTTCAAAAGGACTAAGGGGGCATACCATATATTATGTCAAGAGATATTCTTTTGAAATATCGATGACTATTGTATTGGATTAAGTAAGATCAATGGTCCATGTCTCATCTTGGGTTATCTTGAATACTGATGAGGGAGGTGGGGAGGGCATGAAAATACATTTATCAATATCAATGAATGAACATAAGAACCAATTACCACTTTCCATGTGGTATCCACGTAGAATCTACGTCCCTCTCACATATGTAAAGGAGATGGACATCCATGATAGTTATCTGTTCCACGACTTTCTTGCATTTTGAAACATGATGAAATAGAAATCCCTTCTCCTAAAATGATGAAGCACATGACTAACAAAGACAATCGCTTGACTTGTGGGAACAAAATTAACTGATATGTGCCACCATAAATTTAATTATTATTTAGTACTATTCAATGCTTATTGTTGTCTACACCTATAAATGGTTGATTGTCTAACGATCAAATTCTGAAGAAATCAGTGGGAAAGTGAAACTGGGTAATTTTGGTATAATACATACAAATAGGAAATTATAGCATACATACAACATTCACATCTTCTTTCTATATTGCAATGGATTTCTTCTTTATTTTCATCGCCCATCACTAAGTTGTATGCAAAAAGCATGTTGAATGAGGTGAATTAAAAGGAAGATGAATGGTTGGTTGTTTCTTAAAATAGGTAGTATTTTTTAACCAATTTGGATTCTATGAAGAAAATTTTATAAAGAATTTTGTATGGTAAAAATAGAAAATGAGGAGGATATTTTATAGTTACGTGAAGGTAAAAATACAAAAGAGAAGTAGGTAAATCCATGAATATGTGTCACACTTTTTAGTGAAATGTGATGATGAAAAATTGACATTTGATATATTTTTTTAAATTGGATCCCTCAAAAATTGTATACGATTTGTGAATTTTGATGTGTGTTAAGACAACAATTTGTAGGGACTTGCATTGTATTTCTAATGATAGCTTTTCAAAAAATATTAATTTAATTTAATGTGTCAAATTCATATTTAATTAAATGCTTGCCCTTGTAATGTTAAGGAAAAGTTAACAAGTGACTTTTGTTCCCAAAATTTAATTCAGTGTTGAATGTATAATTTTCAACTTTTTTTATATGAGTAGGATCTAAATAGAACACAACAGTGCACTATTATTACTTTTTTCTTTGGAAAATTATTATTTTTATTATTCAATTTTAACTTGACAAATTAATATTTGAATCACATTTGAATCACATTTTATACACCTTTTTGTTTTTGATAATTTTTTTCTCCTATTTCCTTAAAATGAAAACTAGAAATGATATTTTGAAGAGAAAATATCCATAGGTTTCACACATATTTTTTATAATTTTTTGGTCATGTAGCTCTTATGTTATTGATTTTTGTTTGAGCACCTTCAGAATTGTGGAAAAAAATAATTATAAGTTTTATAAGAAACTAAATTAAAAATGTAGTATGAAATAAAAAATGTAAAAATGACATGACATCAAATAGAGGATTCAATAATGAATCCATTGACATCAACACTACCATATGACATGATGGAGATGAAGGGGTTTCATCCTATGCAAGTTGCAATTGAAGAAAATACAACAAAAAGGGGCTAGGATTTATGTAACGTACCCAACCATCCAAGACGAGTCTCGTCACCGTGGAAAACAACTTAGCCTGCTAAAAACAAATTTAAAAATACCCTCATACATATAAAAGAAAACTAAGGGGAAACAAGCCCATAAAATGTACATCAAAACAATATGTTGATTTACCCATGCATTATAAAATTATGAATGCATCCAGTAAGCACACATAAACATACAACATTTAATAATCATTTACACAATGGAATATTCATAATAAAAACAATAGAACACTTATTTGTTTGTAAATATAATCCACCTGGCTGCATACGAGGGATGACCATCCCAACCATAGGCATTGTTGCTCCAAATATTAATAGCAGACCACCTCGAGCTGAGGCTACGAGTCCATAATGAGATATATCCTCCACGGTTGTCCAATCTCCACACTAAGCAACCTGAAACCCAAGTTTCATTCTCCAACAACAGTTCCAATCCTCCAACTCTCATCCCCACAACCTACAAAACCAAAGGAATTTACCCCCTTCACTGTTCTCAGTCCCTCGGGATGTACCATTGATTTATCAGGGCTTCCATTGCACTTGGTTTTCCAGGAATATATCAGCTGGGAACCTCAAGAACTGTCAATTTCTTCAGGAGTGCTCATAGCATCCTTCACAAGGATATTGAGTGTAGAGTCCTAACTCTATTAAATCCAAAAATTTTCAGACAATTAAACATATAATTCCTTTCTCATTGCATACGTAATTCATTGAACATCGAATAAGAATAAATATTCAACATAAATTAAAATTTTATCCACAGCATAAGAATTACTTAACAAAATAAATAAATTACCTCTTCTTGATGCTAATTCCCCGTTGATCTGGTAGTCCGTTGCTGAAGTTGAAACTGTGTCAAACACTGCCCAAAACCGAGTATTCCTCCCTGCTAGCTAGGAGCAGCCTGTCCATCTCCCTAGCTCCAGGATACCGTAAGGATATCCTGGCCCCCATGCCCAAAACTCCCAGCAAACCGGTGCCCCCTACTTCTGATTCACCAAAATCCACCAAAATCAAACTCCTCACACCAGAGATCTCCACAGAAAAATCTCCCACATAAATATATCCTCCTCCTCAAAATGCTTCCTGCCTCCCCCAAAAGAATGATCCTCCTCGTAAGACTCTTCCCCGTCATATTCCCCCTTCACCAACTCTCCTCCCCTTCATTAATTTCCTTATCCCTTTATTTAATGTCTTATCCTCTTATTTAATGTCTTATCCTCTTATTTAATGTCTTATCCTCTTATTTAATGTCTTATACTCTTATTTAATGTTTCTTCCCCCCCCCGTATACGTGAGTCTTTATTAAATTAAATTATTAACTCCTTTAATTCTCTACTCAATTAATTAATGAGTCAATTAATCATTGACAGATATGAACAAGTAATTAATAATAATTAATTAGTTAATATTATTAAGAAATAATTATTGTTTAACTAACATATTAGGATAGTTAGATTATCAAATTAATTATAATTAATAATCCTTATACATCTATTTAAGCAGGGTTGTTACATTGAGCCATTTCCTCCATATGAAAACACATTACAGGATTACAACCTATTTTATAGGAACACATGCCTCATTTCCAATGTAATACACAACCAAAAAATGGATTCCTTAAAGCATATCATGGTTGGTGCTCTTCCCAACCCCCTACTTTTCTCTTTCTTCCCAAAATATGTTTATAAAAAATTGTCTTCTTTGGCCATACAAATTCTTTTTTCCCCAAGTCAGTTCACTACTCACTCTTCCCATTGTTGATTGTAATTCATCCCTATGCTTCCAATAACTATGGAAGTTACTTCTGACACCCACCCTCTTACATGAAATAAATGATTTTCTTTGGGAACACTCAACAAAAAAATTGGAGGTTTACATAAAGACAATAATTCATGAAAGTGGGTTGGATTAATACCCATGAATAAAATCCCCCTTGGAATCCTCTTCCTTGTGGAATCATAACCCCCCCATCACTTTCATCCCTCTTGTAAAACTATGTTTTCATTGATGTCAAAGGGTTGATTTCCACTGGTGTCACAGTGATGTGTTGTCATTGATGTATAGATGGATTGATAACGATATATTGTCATTTATATATGATGTATGATGGGTTGATGTTATATACGGATTGATGTGTAGATGGATTGATTTGTTATCACTGATATAAATGTTGATCATTGTTGTATCATTGTATCATTGATGTCTTGTAATGGTTGATAGGAAGTACCAAATGGATGAACTCAAAAGTGGTCCCATTATATTGAAATCCCTTACGAGAAGACACTTTGAGAAGTCCAAATGGTTAAGTGGTTGAGTCATCATAGATGTGTGGTTAGGGAACCCAATTTGGTTTGAGGAATAATGTTATGAATATCAATGAATTTTTCAGTGAGACTATTCTAGATGGATAGTACATGTCGTGGTGTTTTTGGTGATATGTCGTGCGTCACATAGTTCCTCACGGTTAAGGAGATATGGCCTTGAGAAGTTGGAGAACAATCATGTGTTGTATAGAAGCCCCTAGAAGGTCAAAGAAGTCAAATTATTCTAGAATATCCTAGAAGAAGTTGACTAGTGAAAGTGGTTAGCCATGGGTTAAGTGGTTGCAACAAGAAAACAATAAAAAATAAATTAGTTGCAACTAGAAGTGGAGAGTTTACTATTTTTGGAAAAGTGGTTGTAAGTGGACAAAGTGGTTAGAAGTGTATTAGCCCTAAAAGAAGGAATTTGGTTAGAAGATAACCACCAGAGGAAGCTACTTGGAGAAGTATAAATAAGAGACCAAGGGTATCTTATGAAGTGAATCTTTTTTAGCACATTGAAGATCTATTTTTGGTGAAAGGTTCATTGTGAGTACTCATGGACGCATCAAAAGTTCCACAAGTCTAAGGTAGCAAGGAAGTTTGACGGTGAAAGTTTCAGAGGTTCGAAAAAACCTAGTTTTTTGAAGATGTATGAGGGATGTAGTGGGATAGGCCACATACATATGCAGGCTACATAAATCTAGGGTGTGTATGAATGCAGGATGAAGAGAATAAAGGTCGTGCACATATGTGAAGAGTCATAGAATCTTGAGTAGATGTTGGTGCCAGGTCCGCAAAGTCTAATGACAGTTTCCAGGACAACATTATACAGGTTCATATTTTCTACAGAGGTTCTGGTATAGTTATATGTTGATTAGTTACTTATATTTACTCATGGTATGATGAATCCTTGAGGCATTCTTTGTATGGTTGTATTGATTTTTGAATATGGTAGTTGGTTGGTTGAGTGGTTTTGTTTCGATATCGTTGAGGGATATCTATGTTGTGTGATGGCGTATGAATGAGGAACATGCATAGGTTGTTCGATGTTATAGATTTGTTTTTGGTTGGTGATGGTACATGTTGGGAGTGACAGGATGGTTGCAGTGATAGGTCACAGGTGGATGTGATAGAGGCAATAAGGGTCTGAAGCACCAGAATTTTGAAGTTTTAGAAACCCTAGTTTTATGAAGGTGTAGACATGATGACACTGGAGGAGGTAACTTACATATGCATGTTGTCGTATAGGAAATTCAGGTACATATGTGTTCTACAATATAGACAGGTTGTGTACCTATTGGTAGAATTTTTCTGCCTACAAGTTGGGTCTTGTACTTGAGGGTTGGATTCCTCACATCTCGGTTGGTGCTAAGATACATAGGATGGGTCTTGCATTGGGAGTTGGTTCTCTCTTGGAGTTGGTTCTTATTTTTCATTTGGTGTTGATAAACCCCAAGGATTGTAATCTCTTGTAACACATAATACAAAAGAAACTTACACATATATATGGTGTTCTTTGTGTTCATTATTGTGATGTTTCATAGTTCTTTATTGTTGATGTATGTTGTTGAGATATGCTTACATGCAAGCAAGTAAGTGTGAATGGAAGTGATGAGTAATGATGTTGTGAATGGTGATTGCTAACTAAAGTTTTGAAAGAAGTGTAAAAAGAGACTCACACTGATTCAACCCCCTCCTTTAGTGTGGTTGGTGTGTCCAACACCTCTTGTATCATGGCCAATGATGACTACTTTTATTACTCATTTCAATGTTCATAATACACAATTCATCCCCCGACCATATTAATCAACATGGGATATTTACCCCAATCATATCGTCTCACCAACCTAATTCACATTTACACAATTGAATTACAATTTGTGGGGATTAAAAGATACCTTCATAAAGGTATTGTTGTAACTAAAAAAAAAAGTTATCACATTTTCACATGAAACAAAAAAAACAACTTTTACACTAGCCAGCTGTCAAATCAACTAGTTTTTTTGTCATCGTGGGAATCTTTTTTTTGGTCAATCTAATTATATTAACCACATTTTAATAAAAAATCACTATGGGAAATATATGAAACCACAAAAGGATATATGATCACCAATAGGTTGATGAAGACTAAATGTAAGGGAAGGATAGAGAGAGGATGATACAACTTGATGATGAAAATTGAGAGAACATTGAGAAGAAAATGTAGGTCAACTCATTTCCAAACCTTTGGTACATATAACTAGAGAGTCTTTAGGGAATTCATGTTATGGAAATATCGCTAGTTTTTAAGCACATACCCTAGTGTATATTATACTCATAGTTTAGATTTATACTATGGTTTGTTATCTATATATTATGTTTTATATGTAACAAATGTGAATGAAAAATTGATTAACTATGCAAGGATAGAATATAATAAAGCACCATAGGACCCTGTCACCTCTTGGGTTTCAAGAATCACTCGGAGTTCTAGTATTTTTGAAATGGGTGGAAACTTTTTAGAAAGTTTAGATGCAAACATGAGAGAATAATTTGGGGACCTGAGCCCTAATAAGACAATTAGAGAGCATGTGAGTAACATATTAAGTCGTTTTTTATGAAAACTTTAGTTAGTAAACAAGCTCAAATCCTACATGGATTAATACAACACAAAAAATTAAAATAGGAAACATAGGTGTTCCATTTCAAAATGCTAAACATACAAAGGGACATGAGAGTATATTAGAAAATGTATCAAAATAATTCTCTTTGTTTGGAAAATAAAAAATATTAATATTTGAGCTACTCGTAGGGAAATTACAACTTCTATTGTGGCACCAATGACTTCAAGAATTTGAATGTTGACGATGATGTAAAAATTACTCTATGTTTCAAGAATAACATTTCAAAGGAATACTAAATTCAGGGTCTGTGTAGATGAAAATAATGAAGCCAATTGTTGGTATTTTATTTGCAGGTAGTCCTATCGAGATAAACTTCCAAAACTAGAGAGAAGGTGATGGAGTTTTTGGAAACCCATTCTCGTGCTATACTAGATTGGAAACATTTTTTGCGGTGATGCTTATTAATAGGAATGCATGATGAGTATTATATGCACATTATGGATATGAAAGAAGTTGAACTATTTGAGGAATTTAAAGAAAGCACTCCCAGTGTTAATATTTCCATTAACATGTTTGATGAATTGAAACCATGGTATATTAGGACCAACATAGTCCACAACACGTGTTTATGTCGAAACCATATGAAATTATAGCTCTATTATGATACATTGTATATTTATACAAAAGGAATTGGAAAGGTGACCCTCCTCTTCTCGTAGTATGCAATTTTATTTGATTGATATTATGCAGAAGGAATCCCAAAGATGTGTTTTTCAAAACAAATATGTGTAGGTGGAAGAAGATGCTTGATTATTCAAGTTGTCTCAATAGGTATTCAAGTTGTCTCAATAGGTATTCAAGTTGTCACCAAAGTTGTCACCAAGAATTATACTGTTTTCAAGAGAGATATTGGTTGAGTACTATCATTCTGACTAGATATTTCATGTGTAGTTTCCACATATATATTTGTTATTTTCTATGGTTTTATGCACTAAAATTATAGTTTTATAGATGGATGAATTAGGTGCAAGTGTCTATATTCATGCATGTGTTTTATATACATGCACATGTGAGAATTGATTGCAAGGATAACAATCTAGAATCATACAATGTGATTAAGGACTACTCTTTTTATGTTAGTGATTATCATGAGAATGCCACAATGTTTATTCAACGTTGCTTTGGGTTGATCTAAGAATCATTAAAAAATAACAGGATAGCATTTATGAAGCATTGCATTTGGTTTGATGGATGCATAGGGAAATTCAAATTAGCATGCTATTTTTACTAGTTGAGTCATCTTCCAAAGTAGATAGGAATTTGACATACCTAGATATTTTTTGAGATAGGGCATTGAAAGAGTGAACATAATGGTGTGGGTGCTTGTGTGCAATGAGAATTCATGAGGTATTAAATGATCCATGATTCAATTCAAATCAAATCAACTACTAAATTAGATGACCCGTGCAAGGGTGAAATCACGAAGGTGGGTTACACTTTCATGACAATCGGGTCTCCAAATTTTCGAAAAACACATTTTC
>ML780050.1:847354-905577 GCA_009831015.1 Picea engelmannii
AAGTTTTGTTTTTACTGTAAAGTGAAATTCTAAATAAAAAAAATACTTTTATATGTCGGAAGTTGAATAACTTGTGAAAATACAGTTTTTTTTGTCATAAAACAAGCAAAAGTGTAACCCACCTTCATGATTTCACCCTGCAAATTACATTTATTCCATGAAGGTCACGAATAAGTGAGGCTGGTGAACAGGTAAGACATTATACTATGAAAATTAGGGATCAAATTTTCAACCTACTTTGAAACACATTCTCAGTAGAAAAATTATATTTAATATTAAATAGGATGTTGGTTCTTTTGGAATGTTTCACTTGCCAATGTGAATAGATCCATGACTTTGTATTGTGAAACTATACCTGGAATGAGAGACTTACACTTTGTTTGGAGTAAAGACATGGGTGCCATGTTTTTCATTGAGATGAGGAATTATGGATTCTTTTGTGGATTTTGCATTGATGTAGATGGATGTTCACTTGATGGATGTGAAAATGACAGTTATGTGAAACAAAGAAAAAAATTCCTTCTCATTCCAAAGGGTCCACATCCAATACTGACATGGAAAGAGATGCACGGTGAAGAGGTCATTGTTTCACTCGATCATGATCAAGTTTTTGATGTTGTTAAATAAGGTATGTGACTTCATTAATGGGATCGATATAGGTTAGTGGTGTTTTTATTTGTCCTTTTCAAATTAATGTTCAAACTTTCAAAATTGTGCAAACATATATTAATTAATATTTTGAATTGTGGTTGTAGGTGATGTATTTGTTGTCATTACCCAACAGGGAAATGAAGAGAATGTGGCATACTATTTGATTATATGACCACAAATAAAAATCAAGTCGGTGCAATTGTATCAAGATGGAGATTAGACATACCAGATTGGTGACATGGTTATGATAGGTCATATTTTTGAAAAAGTGAAAAAATAGGGTGATTATATTATCTATAGACATTTCATGTCTAAATATACATATTTCTAGCATAGTCAATTGGTGATAGAAGTTTTGATACAATTCATGAAAATCAAAGTGAAAAGAGGTGAACCAAGGAGATGGAAGATGGTGGAAGATGACCATGAACATATTGTGGAGACTTGCATTCTTATAATCCATTGGCTAGATTAGTAAAATATAGGCCACTTTTGAGGTTGACTTGGTTGGTGCACTAACTTATTTTGAAATGACTTTGATGTAATATTTATTTGCATTTATTTTCATATTAATCATTCACGTGTGTGAAATCTATTTCTCTGCTTTGTTGGATTGCATTTTTGTTTCTATTTCATTTATATTATATAATTAAAAATATTCACATTCCATGTTGTGTTTCTTTTAAATAATATTAAATATAATTGAAATCACATCATAACGGTGTAGTGGAAGCACAATGACCCTAGAACCCATTGGATTAGGTTTGAATCCTGAACCTGATACTTAATACCAATACAACTTTTCATCTCTCTCATTGACTCTTCACTTTTATCGCCGAGCATAAATGTAACCATTATATCATTCTACAATGCATTTCCTTCTTGGATTGTGAACCGTAATGGTGATAATTCCCAACGTCTAAAATAATCTTTAAATTCAACAAAGACTAATCTAAACTTAGGTATTCCATATATTTCTTTTCTTTCACATGCCCATATTTATAAAACAAGAAACATATCAAATATATTTGAAAAAGTCATAATTATATATAAAAAAATCATTATTTTTTATTTTCAAGGAGGAAGAACTCTACAACTCCACCTATCAACACTCATCAATACATATTAAACAATCCTGACACTTAGGAAACATGCATTTCTAATGAAAAAACTACAAAATTGGATATCTACAATTTTAGGACATTTTGGGTCTATGGAAGGATGATAAAGAAGATAATTAGAATGATGAGGAAGAGGAATATGAATAATTATAGGGAGAAAGGAGAATATAAAATGGGTCTAATGAATTCAATGATATTAAAGAACACTATCAGAATTCGGTGATGGATTACTCACACTAAGACTAAGATTAATTCAATGATACTAAAGAAAACTACAAGAATTTGGTGATGGATCAGTCATATTAAGACTAGGATTAACATGGGAAAAAAATGAATGAATTTGTTGGTTTTTTTTATTTTTGCCACTTGAAATGTGTGTATTTTGAATGGTTAAAAGAAGAATTTGTTAACATCTATACCTACAAACATTGTGAGTCAATGCAAGGTAAGTATGTTAGATAGTATAACAACATTTTAAATAATTAGATTTATTTTTGAATTTCTATTTTTATGCTTATGTGATATTGATTTATTATCTCATAGTACAAGGTTACTCTATTTTGAATTATATCAATTATTTTTATGCTTATGTGATATTATTTATTATCTCATTGTCCAAGTAAAGTTAATCTATTTTGAATTACATCAATACAAAGTAACCATTTTTATAAAAAAAAAAATGGGGATTAAATTACAGCCCTTGTGGACTTAATTTAGAACGTTATTGAGAATGAAATCATGGATGTAATTGCGGTCATTTATATGAATGCACTTACGAACCTGCATGGAAACTAGTAATGATTTTGGTAAGGATGCTAGTAAGAATGTAAATGTAGTTGCAAGACTAACCTAGCATAAATGTGGAAATTTATTTGGTTATATTTTTGGACGTTACTAGTGTTGCAATAAAGATGATGTGGACATTACCAACATCACTAATGTGGGGATTTATATAATCACGTTTGTGTTCATGGTTTAAGTATGTCACATAATGATATAAGTTACTACTTAAATTTTGTGACTCACTCATATCATGATTTAGTGTAAACAAATGAGGAATTTAAGAATGAATTATTATGATGGAAATTTGGGTAGTTAGTTTTCTAAAATATTCACATTCAATAAAAACCACTTAGATTATAAATAACTTAAATCGAAAGGTCATTATCTATATAATTTTCATTGTTGACTATATTTTATATAAATTTTATGGTTAGTCTATATATTTGACTATTTAGTATTTATGGTTTAGAAAATTATGTTGGATTACATAGTTTTCATGATTGAATATGGATTGGATGGTATTTATTATTGATTATATGTTTGGCTATATGGTCTATATAGTTAACTATGTTCTGTATAGATGATTAAATTATATCATTTTCATTGTTGACTATATTTTATATAAATTTTATGGTTAATCTATATGTTTGACTATATAGTATTTATGGTTTAGAACATTATGTTGGACTACATAGTTTTCATAGTTGAATATGGATTGGATGGTCCTTATTATTGATTATATGGATTATATGTTTAGTTGTATGGCGTATATGGTTGATTATGTTCTACATAGATGATTATATTGACTATAGTGTATATGGTTGAGTTTGTAAATCGCTATAATATATGGTGAATAAAATTTGGATAGTTAAGTCAATTACATTACCTGCTTCTCCCTTGTTATAGTTATTATTTTTTATCATTAAATTTGAATTAAATGCAATTCCATTTAGTGATAGAATAGATTCAATCACGTTTGAGATTTTATTTTATTTTAAATATTAGATATATGTTGAACCCTAAAATGATTGAAGTTAGAGTAGATATGTACTAAATACTATGATCGTTTTTATGATTGCCTATATACTATGGTTTATATGGTTTTGGAAAAACAATTTTATTCATACAAGTACACGTTTTAATTTCAAAGTTTATTATTGAAAAGATTAATTAAAATCTTCTATAACTATTATTTTTGGAATTCAAAGTTAAAGTTAGTGTGTGAGGAATAGCTTATCTACTCAAGCTAAAGTATTGCAATTATTTATGACCTTCAACTTAACATAGCAAAATTCATTTTATTGATTTGTAAGAAAAAAAATTAACAATATTATTTTTTTGAAGAAAATGTAAAACATTCATTAAAACTAATGATATAAATAATATGTATGACCTCTTAAACCCTATATTGTTTTGTAAAAATGACTTAAAACTCATAATAGTAAAGGTGTAATGATGGTTGCACTTATAATATAGATGAATAGTAACAAAGATTTGGGTGTTTGAAATGTATATCATGGATCAAATATTAAAACATGATTTGGGATCAAGATATGCAAGTTCAACATTAAAATTTTATCATATTACATACTTTTTTTCTTGTCTAAATTATGAAATTCAGAAGGAAAATGAATTTTAATTTCAATATTCGTTTGATCCATTAACCTTTTACAGTGCTTCATTATGAGAAAAATATATATTAGATTTTTTTAAATCCCTTTATCATAAAATACACACTCATCAATACACCAACACTCATCAATACTTATCAATAGTAATAAAATACATCAATACTCATCATAAAGTCATAAAAATAATTATAAATTTCATACAATTATAAAAAAATATAAGTTCATATACATAACAATAAGATTTGGTACAAACTGAATAATAGGGATAAAAACACCAAACTAACATCAATGCCAAGCTAAAAGAAAACACTTGAAATCATTTGGCACCACTAGCCCTAAGATCACCGTCGCTACCACCATCCCCTAACCCTAGCATTTCTTCACCCCCATGACCATGACCATGACCATCGCCACCGCTACTGCCACCTCCACCAAGTCCCTCATCTCCCATAGGAGAATCAAGATCAAAATAAATCATAAAAATACCCTCTAGCACATTAATATATAATTAGATCTTAAAATTTAGTAAGATAACTTTTCGAAGTACAAAATTTACGAGATAACACTATTTTGAAATTTTAACTAGATGGATCAAGTCACAATTCACTTGGGTTGAGTTGATGGTAATTGTGTATGTGGGATTTGAGTCTATATATATGGAATTTAAGTTTGTGCGACATATTTTGCGATCATCGATAAGCCCTCATTAGGATGTCGATGAATTGTTGCATCCCACTCATGTGAGCACATCATTGTAGCATGTAAAACCCCCATATACTTGGGACCTTTATGTTACGATATATTATGTAAACCCTAAAATTAATAAAAAAATATTACAATCATTATTTTAAAAAATGATGTATAATTTAGATTTGGTTGAATTGATTTATAAAATGCACCTCATCAATTGGGAATTAAAGTTGAGTACCTATCTCTATAGTGGGGATACATGGAGATTCAAGCTTGACTATGGGATCATGCTCAGGCAGGGGTGAAGGACCATCATCAAGACCCTTTCCTTTACCCTAAACAATTTGAATGAAATATGTGAAGAAAGTTATGATGAAATAACCAGAATTCAACCATATACTAGTGATATAATTCTAGAAATAAATCATATATTAATTGAGTCCATTTATGGATGAAAAATTGATTGTTCACTCAAGTAAAACACATCTAGTGATATTGGTGTTTGCATGTCATAAAGATAAAACAAGATTACTTAATTCTTTAATTAGACATGTATTAAATTATTATCAATTGATGACTTATAAAGATAATTTAATCATACACAATTGTACAAGACTATATTATACCTCTCCTCTATGAGCTAAACTACAAATCTCATACAATTCAAAATATGCATCTTGATCATTGATAATGTAATTTATAATAATTGATTGACGTGTAACAACTCAAGTAGTTGTGTATCTTTTTCCTCAGTAAAGGCAATTGAAATAATGCCCATTGAAGTGCACATGGAGTCCTCCATCACATCCCTAACCTAAACGTTAAGATGTGCTAGGTTGACTAACTCCTGGGGAAAAACAATACTCCTACCTGAAAATGGTACCAATCTAGTAGGAGGTGATAAGAAGGAAGGGTCTCTACAAGCCCTAGGATGGTCATAATTGCATCCCTTACTTGGACCATAAAATTGTGCTAACTAGTGTGTTGGTATAGTCAAGGTGCATGTGTAACACAAACTTGATATAGATATGTGTCCGAGAATATAAATCATTGTCATGATGGTGGGGTAACATGCCTCAGGTTCTGATAAAACAATCATAAACATGAGGTGCTACAACATTAAGTTTGCCTCTCAATGATTTATTGGAGCTTCATTCTAGTTAGTGGACTAGTCACAAGTGTTATTTTAATGACTAAAATATACCGATTCATATACTTATTTGTCGATGGAAGTGTCATTTCATGCGAATAGTGGTGTGGTGAAGGATTTTTGTTTTAGGTCTTCCTGAAAATTGGTTGTGGGCCATTTATAGGGTGTTCAACTTTCTGTTTGCCACTATTTTCACTCAGTAACACATGAGTGGCAATGTTTTTGTTGGGATGTAACATGGTTCCCATTTGAAAAAAAATCTCCTTTTTCAATGACGATTGTTTTTTTCATGGAAAGGATCATTTGAAAAAAATATTGAGGTGGAATATTCTCACCTTCTTTTGTCTTTCCATTGAGGTTTCCATAGGAAATTAGGTTTCATTGCACCAGTAATTAGTAGGTGTTGAAAATACATAGGTTACCTCAATGTGTGGTTTGAAAGGTGGAGGGTTTCATGTTCCCTCTCTATTTTTGTTGTTTTTATTTTCCAATAGATATGTTCTTGTCCAATTTGATTCCCACAAAAAACCCAATTTCCTTGGCCAACAAGGATTGATGATTGCATGGTGAGGAATATCTGAAAAGAAGATAAAGGTGGGATTGTTCTCACCTTATTTTGGATTTACATTGAGGTTACCATAAGTGATTAGGTTTCATCTCACTACTAATTAGTGGGTTTTCCAAAGTCGTAGGTTACCTCAATGCATGGTTTGGAAGGTGCAGGGTTGCTTGTTCCTTCTTTGTTTTAGTTGTTTTGATCCACTAGTAGATTTGTTATTGTCTGAATCGGTTTGGATTTATTTCCAGTGTAGAGGATAAGGGTCGAGTAGTGAAAGGTGCACAATAATTTTAATCAAATACCAAATTCTCATTGTGAATTGAAGCCCATTTTAGTTCCATGTAGAGCCCTTATTTCTCCTAGTTCACACATATCTCCCTAGGTGGTCTTTCAACTAAATTGATTATCAAACTGTAAGGTTAAAGGAATAAAATATTATATGAATATTTGAAATCTATTTGCATTGATGTGTGTTTAGAATGTTCATTGTAGAGAGACCTTGAAATCCTTGATGTTAGGTACTCGATATATTATAATAAGAAGAAAGAAGAAATATTGCAAAAAATGCCAGTGGAACAACAAAATGTAGAGAATCACAACACCAAAAATTATACCTTTATTGATAGGAAGCAATGTTAACTTGAATCTTCAAGGGGGAAACCTCCAGCGGAAAAACACTCTATTACAATAATTATCAAGATAAGACTTTCTCATTCCTCCTACTCTTATTTATACTAATTCTATCTTCTAAATAACATACTAGAAGAACATCTTTCTAGAAGCGAAAGCTTCTATTAAGTATTCTTCCATTAGACTTTTTACAATATTAAATAGGTCTTATTAACTAATATCAACATTTATTACATGGAAAATATATTATTCTACCTACGCAAGGGGTTAGGGAGGTTAGGTCCCTAAACTGCCCTCACCATTGAAGAAAAACCTTGTCCTCAAGGATTGAGATGAGGAAATTCTTGCTGAATGGTAGTCGGATCCTAGGTGGCATATTTTGGAGTTGTATCTTTCCACTTAACTAACAATTCCTTGATGGTTCGCTGACAGAGATGATTCTCTCCTTGGTCCAAGGATGTTTGTGGATCTAACCAAATTGAACCTTATTCATCCAAATCAGGGAGACTGGTTTTATTTTGGCACTTGGTTCCAATCACTTTTTTTAAGAATGAGACATGAAAAGAAGTATGGAGCTTAGAATGAATATGAAAATCTAATTGGTAGGCCAGGGGGCCAACTCGCTTGAGAATTGTATAAGGACCACAAAAATTGGGAGCAAGTTTCTAATAGTGTTAAAATTTGAGTGAAGTCTACTTATAAGGTTGCAGATAAAGAAACACATAGTCCCCTTCAACAAATTGATGTTAGGAACGACCCTGATATGCCTCTTGCTTCATGCGATTATGAGCCATGAATAAATTTTCTTTGAGGACGGAGAATGGCCATTCGCATGGTAAGATTATTGTCAACCTCCTAAAACTTGTAGACACCTTGAACGTATGAGAGAATAAATGTTGTATTTTTCTCATAGACTACTTAAAAAGGAGTCATGCGAGTAGTAGTATGGTAATATGTATTGTACCACCATTCAACTAGGGGTAAATATTGAGTCCATTGATTTTTTATTTCAGATACAAAACATGACAAATATGTTTCCAAACACTTGTTGACAACTTCAATTTGGCCATGATTCTAGGGATGATAAGAGGTGCTAAGATGCACTTGGGTTCCTTGGAGTCTGGACAATTATCACCAAAAATTTCTAGTGAAAGTTGGATCTTGGTTTGAGACAATAGAATGAGGCATGCCATGACGTTTGAATATATTATCCATAAAAATTTGAGCCACTGTGGATGCGGTGAATGGTTGTTGAAGAACATAGAAATGAACATATTTGGAAATATGATCTACTACAACCATGATGACTAACATATTTCGTAATTGAGGTAGGCCAAGAATAAAATCCATAGAAATATCCCTCCAAATATCAAGGGGAATCAAAAGTCGATGGAGTGTGCCTAGAGATTTTATTGTTTCTCCCTTATTGCATTGACATGTGTCACATTCAACCACATAGGTGAAAACATCATGTTTCATACCTTCCTAGAAATAATAATGTTTGAACCATTCATAGGTTTTGGTAAACCCTGAATGGCTAGTTACGGGTGAAGCGTGAAGCTAAGAAAGCACCCTGGTTTTAAGTTTCGACTGTTTTCTTAAATATAGAGAGCCTTTGTAGAAAATCTCTTCATTGTGCCAAGAGTACCCTGGAGAAGCTTGAGAATGGTGTTGCAATTGTTCGATCAAGTGAGAACTTTTGGGGTATTGCAGCCATTCATGGCGAACAACTTGGAACCAATATGGTACAATGAAGGAGAGGGAAAAGAGGGACCCTCCTTCTTCATACTTCTTGGAAAGAGTATCAATGACCACATTTTCTTTTCCATTATTGTAAATGATATAATAATCATATACAAATATCTTGGTCACCCAATTTTGTTGCTCCGAGGATGAAATCCATTGTTCCAAAAAATACTTCAACCTCTGATGATTAGTTTTAATTTGGAAGTGTTTCCCCAATAGATAAAGAAGTTAGAGATCCATGACATGTACAATATCCAACATTTACTTTTCATAGATTGATTGGCCCAAATGTCTCTCCAAAATTGTTTTGGTAGTCAAAGCCAAAACGCCTTCCATCTTGCATGAGGGATGCCCCAATTCCTTTCCCTCAAGCATCACATTCCAGGAAAAAATCCTTGGTGAATTCGGAAAATGCTAGAATAGGATTCGTGCACATGACCTCTTTCAAGGTGTGGAAGGATTGATCAACGAATGCAGTCCAAGTGCAATCATTATTTTTAAGGAGAGAAGTGACAATGTTGCAATTTTTCCATAATTCTGAACAAATTTGAGATAATATCCCATTAAACCTATAAAACCACACAATATATTAAGAGTGTTAGGGTGAGGCCAATCCTTCCTAGCTTCAATTTTCTTAGGATCCACCCATATGCCATCCTTGTCAACAATATGAACCAAGTAAACTACTTTCGAGGCTCCAAAGGAAAATTTAGATTATTTGAGGAAATTTTTGTGTTGAGAGAGTAGATGGAGAACTTGATCTGCATGGGTGAGATGGGATTTCCAAGTTTTACTATAGATCAGAATATCATCAAAGAAAACTAAAAAAAAATGATGGAGGAAAGGATGAAAGACATGATTCATGAGACTTTGGAAAGTGGAGGGAGAATTACACAGGACAAAGGGCATGACCAAGAACTCGTAGTGACCCTCAAGAGTTCTAAATGTAGTCTTGGAAATTCATTCCTCTTTTATTTGTATATGGTGGTATCCAGAACGAAGACCAGATTTAGTAAAGTATTGAGCACCGCTCGTTTCATCCAACAGGTCATCAATGACATAAATGGGAAATTTGTCTTTGATGGTGAGTTTGTTAAGGATATGAAAGTATGGACACATGTTCCAAGTTCCTTATTTCTTGAGTACCATGACCATAGGATAAGAATAGGAGATAGTACTAGGATGGATAACACCTTCTTCGAGAAATTATTGAACAACTTTCTCAAGTTCATTATTTTGGGAAAATGGATGATGATAAGGGTGAACATTGGGAGGAAAGATTCCCACGAATAGAGGAATGAAATGGTCATGAGCACCATGAGAAATTAGATTTCCATGTGGAGCGGTAAAAATGAATTCGTGTTGGGAGAGGATATATTGGAGGTAAGGATGCACAAAGGGTGTCTCCATTGCTTGATTGGAATGGAGCTGAGAAATAATTCACGAATGAAATTTTTTGAGGAGATTTTCCATTCGATGGTAACTGATGATCTCAATGGATCCTACTGTGATTCCTTGGAAATTATATTGTTTTCCCTCCTATTGGAACTGCATGATTAATTCCTTAAAATCCTTGAGGATGAATCCCAGAGTGTGTAATCATTCAAAACTGAGAACAATACCACAACCGCCCATATCAATATAAAACATGTGATATTTCAGGTGGTGTTGACCAATTTGTAGGCACACATTTTCAAAACACTCACCACATTTCATGGAACCACCATTAGCAATCATGATTTAAAAATTGTTGATGCCATAGATATTATAGTTGATTTTCTGGGCGATGCGACGGTGAATAAAATTATGGGTTTTTCCACTGTCAACAAGGATTATGATTTTCCTATGCTCAATGCATCTTATGATATTGAGGGTTTGGGGAGCATAAAATCTTGTGAGGGAATGAAACGAAATCACAGTTTAAATTTTTGTGGATTAGAAGGTGGAGTAGTATCATCTATTGGGGGAAACACTTCCACGAGAGAAGCTTCATCCTCCTCGTCAACAACATCCTCATAAATGGACTAAAAATATTATGTTCCTTACATTTGTTCCCGGGAAAAAAAATTTCATCACAATTATAGAAAATACACTTGAGTTGTCATTCATACATTTATGCCCGAGTTAATTTTTGGATCTTAAGAGGGGTGGCATGAGGGGTAGGATTGGTAGGTCAAGGTCGAGGAAGAAAAAAGGTTTTTCAGTTTTGGGAAAAGAAAACTTGTTTTACTTATTTGGCACATTTAGTAGCTTCTAACCAAGTTTGAGGGTGAGCCATGAGGACCCGGGATCATATTTCATCCTTTAGCCACTAATGAAAAATTCGCTAAAGAAAGTATCTATCACGCCCTTCATTCTAAAAGCCAAGTGTTCAAAGGAGGTTATAAATTCTTCCACTTGTTGGAAATATTGGTGTCGTTGATTTCAAATATAGGGGGAGACTACAAATGTCAAAGATAAATATTACAAGCCTACAAATGTCCAAGATAAATATTGCAAGATGGAGGTTATCTAAAATATTTCTTTTGGATTTTTAATGATAAGTTTGGATACCTTATATTTGAATGCATATGTACCCTAAATAACTAGCTTAAATAGGAGCACAAGTTATAAGGTTGGAAATATTATTCCAATACCTTTCCAACAGTATATGGAATTCCCTATAACTCCCTAGGAATGAGGAGATATGAATTTTTTTGTTTGACAACCTAACCAGGAAATTGAGGTCGGCTCAAGAAGTTTTTAGAGGTCTGCCATGCAAGTGGGGATATAATTAATATAAATGCAAGATAAACCTTCACATTTGTAGTACAACGAAGAAAGATATCAACTCTGAGGTGTGAATAAGTGATCTGAGGTGCGCTAAAGGTGTTGTGGTGTCTTTTTGGGATCTAAAGGTGTGGAAGAGAATTCTAAGGGATTTTTTGGGGTCCTTGTTCTCAATGTGCACTATTCTGATGTTGTGATGTTTTTTTCACTATGATGTTATCGTATGCGCTATTTTGATGTTGTGATGTTGATGTCATTATTATGTTGTCGTGTGTGCTATTATAAGGTTGTGATGTTGGCATCATTGTGATGCTTGTGTGTGTGATTTTCTGAGTTTGTGTTGTTGTTGTGAGGGATCATATCCTAGAATGAAGCTATGAGGCTAATTATGGTATGAAGGCTACATTTGACTAGGGTTTGAAGGATTGTCTATGGAATGAAGCATGCATATGAATTCATAAGCTCTCTATGTATGAAGATATTGGATTGGTTTCTACACATATGTTGTTGAGTTGGTGCTTGGGTGAGGGGATTGTTGTCTCCAACAAGTTGTTGCCTATAAATATTGTAATAGTAGGTTGGTGCTTACATGTGTTGTTGAGTTGGTGCTTAGTTGAGGAGATTGGTGTCTCAAGTAGGTTGGTGCCTACATCTTGTTGAGTTGGTGCTCAGTTAAGGAGATTTGTATCTCCATTAGGTTGGTTTCTAGAATCTTCGTAATAATAGGTTGGTGCCTACATGAATTTATAAAGATAAGTTTTATGGTTTTCTCCCGATTGGGTTTCCATGTTAAAATTTGTGCATTTTGATTTGAGTTTATATGTGATTATTGTTTCTCATTTAATGAATGATTGATGAATGGTTAAATAAAGTAAAAATTATCTTATACTGATTCACCCCCCCTCTTTTGTATAAGCATAAGTTCAACAATTGGTATCAGAGCAGGTTCCTTTAGAAATAGTCTAACTACTGGAAGGTAGATCTCGGGAGAACACATGGTCAATCAAGAAGAACTCCTCTTCATAGACGTGGATATGAATTCTATTGATAAATAAAATGAATAATAAAAAAAAGAATCATATTAAGAAGAAGAAGAAATTGGTGGGGAAATGAATCTTGAAGAAGAACTTGTTAGTGCCTTAAAATAAATAGATAGACTCAGAGGAAAGAATAAAAAGTAGAAAGAGAAATTGAAAAAATATGAAAAGAAGGATCGTGATATTGAAGAAATAAAGAATATAGTTATCATCCCGAAGACTAAACTAAAAGTAACAAAGAGGATTGAAGAAGTGGTGAGAAGCTAGTTGAAAGAAAAGGAAGAAAATTGTGAGAAGCTAGAAGCTAAAATAGTTTCCTTAAGAAAGAAACTAGAGGAAACCATTGATCAGTTGAATAAAATATTGATGTTTGGAAAGAGTACTGAAACCTTAGATAAAATTATCAGTTTCCAAAGGTCACCATTTATCAAGACATGTCTAGGATATGAGGATAAACAAAATACCACCAAGGGAGATGCAAACATTAAATTCACAAAGCCATTAGAAAAAGAAAATGAAGAAAATATTGAAATCTATGCTAATATTCTCAAAGGTTCCACCGACAATGAAATAAGCAACATTAAAGGAAATGATGACCAACAGAAACCTGGTTCTTCTCACAAGAACAACAAGAATGAGTTCATAAGAGTTGTTCCACCATGAATACCTTTCACAAATCGTACCAAAATATCTTTCTTGGATATTTATTTTCTTACAATAATTTTAGTCATAAAGCAATATATTGTAGATATTATGCAAGAAGCGATCATGTGAGAGATAGAAATATAGAGGTTCTTGCAAAACCTCAAAGGATGATTATGTGAACAACAAAAACAAAATTTCCCATGGGTTTGCTAACAGAAACTACAATTCATTTCATCCTATACTTAATATTGAATATTATAACTGCAATAAATACGAGCACATTGCATGTTACTATAGAAGAAACACGATAAAGTCTCCTAAAAAAAAGGAAAGAAGATGTTCTTACCAAGGTATGGAAAAAGAAGTAAGAAGAACCAAGGTATGGAAAACGAAGCAAGAAGAACTGAAGAAGGAAGAATGTGGACTTGCACTTTATGCTCAAAATGAAGGGAACCAATGGTAAATTGACAATGGATATTCAAAACACACAACAAGGGACCAGACCAAGTTTCTCACCGTGAAGGAAGAAAAAAGAGGCAATGTTACTTTTCGAGATTAGGCTTTTGTAAGGATATTTGGAAAAGGTATTGTTAGTATTGATAATGGAAAGACTAAGACTCATAATGTCTTATATCTTGAAGGGTTAAGGCATAATATTCTAATTGTCAGCCAAATGTGTGATCAAGGTTACAACCTCACATTTCATTCTAAAGGGTGTGAGATAAGAAAAGAATATTCATGAATATTAGTGGAAAATGAAAACAAAACCTCAAGAGATGTATACATAATCGATAAATTCAAAGGAGAAAAATGTTGTATGGGAGTGATATATCTCTCATATTACTAGTGAAGGGAATCAAAAGATCAAGGGGATAATCCCTTTTCCATTGATGTAAAAGTGGGAGAATTGGATGATAAAGGAAGAATTGCAGACACAAGGAAAGTTGCAGACACGGGGAGTATCAAAATTGACTGAGGGTTTCCATCGATGACAAAGGAGGAGATTGTTGGAAATATCGTTGTCATTGATGTCAAATATAGGGGGAGATTACAAATGTCCAATATAAATATTTCAAGCCTATAGATGTCCAAGATAAAGATTGCAAGATGGATATTGTTGGAAATATTGTTTTTAGATTTTTAATGACTAGTCTGGATACCCTATCTTTGAAGGCATTTTTACCCTACATACCTAACTTAAATGAAATCACAAGTTAAATGGTTGGAAAAATTATTCAAGGAACTTTCCAGTGGTATATGGAATTCCCAGTAACTCCCTATTAATGAGGAGATATTATTTTTTCCATTCGACAACCTAGCCCGAAAATTGACGTCGACTCAACTAGTCTTTACAGGTCAGCCCTGAAAGTGGGGACAAAATTACTATAAATATAGTATATATTTTCACATTTTTAGTGCAAAAAATAAAGAGATTAAGTCTGATGTGCACATAAGTGATCTGAGGTGCGCTAAAGTTGTTGGGGTGTATTTTTTAGATCTAAAGTTGTACAAGAGAAGTCTAAGGGATTTTCTTGGGGTCCTTCTTGTTCTCAAGGTGCGTTATTATGATGTTGTGATTTTGTCTTCACTATGATGTTGTCATATGCGCTATTATGATGTTGTTATGTTGGCATCACTTTGATGATTTCGTGTGTGTTATTCTAAGGTTTTGATGTTGTTGTGTGCTCTATTATGAGGTTTTGATGTTAGTGTCAGGGATTATATTATGGAATTACGCTATGAGGATGGCCATGAAATGAATTCTACATGTGACTAGGGTTTGAAGGATTGTATGTGGAATGAAGCATGTGGGTGAAGTCAGAAGTAATTTTTCTATGAATATATTGGATTGGTGTCTACATATATCTTGTTGATTTAGTGCTCAGGTGAGAGAATTGGTTTCTCCAACGACTTGGTGCCTGTAAATATTGTAACAATAGGTTGGTGCCTGCATGTGTTGTTGGGTTAGTGCTCAGTTGAGGATATTGGTGTCTCTAGTAGGTTGGTGCCTACATGAATTTATAAACATAAGTTTTATGGGTTTCTCCCAATTGGGTTTCCATGTTAAACTTTGTGCATTGTGATTTGATTTTATTTGTGATTATTGTTTCTCATTTAGTGAATGATTGATGAATGGTTAAATAAAGTAAATAGTATCTTATATTTATTCACCCCCCCTCTCTCATTACCATCATAAGTTAAACACCATTATGCAAGACTATTTCAACTTGGTAAAATGACCTAAATAACGGGTATCGGTGTCAAAGCATTCATAAAGCTCGACAAAAAACTGGGTCCAAGAAACATACCCCTGGTGTGCATTTTATTGCCAATGCCACCATTGCCAACGTTTAGGATCCAGATAGAGAACAACATAACAAAGTTTGGCCAACTCATTAGTAATGCCATGCAAAGAAAAATAATGCTCCATTTGGGTTACCCAACCCATGGGATCAAAGCCATCAAATTTATTAACCTCAACTAGAGGAAGATGGGGGTCATGATGAAAGGGGTTGGAATGAAAGACCATAGTATGGGAGGAGTCAACACCATCTACTTGGGAGGGATTTTCAGGGAAAGGGGGTGGGGGGTGGGGGTTTCCTTAGATTACTTGAGTCGTTGGTGGAGGATTGCATTGAGGGTGTCAAATTTTCCCTATAATGTGTCAAATATATGGTCAAATTTAGAAAATTGGGTTTGGGATTGGTCTTCAAAATAGTCAAAATTAGCCTTTTTCTTATGTATTTCGGCCTGTAGTTCTTGGGCGCGACTGGTGATCATTTGGAAAGGTTGGGTCCCTAGGATGGGGAGTAGGTCCATATAAAAACACAGATAGGTGATATATATCATTGTGATAAGGATGAAAAAGGAAAGCCAGTGGGATAGGTGCCAAATAAGGGTGCCACAAAGGGTGGGTGGGACCAAAGAAAGGCTTGTAAGTGATAGTACATGAAAATTAGAGAGAAAAGGTGAATCCAATGTGATAGGTCCCAAATAAGGATATCGAGAAGGGGGTCGAGTCCATGGAAAAAAAATCTTAAAAATGATATGTACCATAACGATCAGGGCAGAGAGAGGAATCTAATAGGATAGGTATTGAGTAAGGGTGTCAACGGGATCATTATAATTTTTTTTTTACTCTTGTAGAGTTATACTCTGACTTGTATAATACCATAATGATGAAGTGCCCAAATTTTTAATAGGAAAAAATTTGTAGGAATATCGAAACTAGAATTCAGGAGGCAGGGTTGTGTGACAATAGATCTCATCTATTCCTTTTTTGTTTTGTGTCTTTCTCGAGGGTTAGATTTTTCAGGGTTGTTATAGACAAGGGTTTTACCTGTGATATAGCTCTCTGATATATGTGGTGGGTCAAACAATAGTACTCAACCAAATATATTTGGGCACCAACTAAGGAGGCTCAACCATACCCTTAGTCGTACTACCTGATTACCCATGTACTAGGGAGTATATTCTCAAGTTCTATTTTCGATGTCATTATATCAGTCAGGCAACCGATCGATTGATCTAGAGCTAGTTTCAAGAGACCTAGGGGACTCCCGATATACCTAATGGTACGTGGGAGTGATGGTCGTGTAGAGATTATGTTTGATGCAGTACTACTCAAAGGGTACCAACATGGGTTAGAAAGGATTCCAATAAGGTGAAATGCATGTTTCAAGTAACCCCGTGAAACTGTCTATATTTCTTGCGTGTAGTTTTCCCCACTATAGTTTTACCCACTGAATGATAGATCTTTGTGCTTTGAAGACACTCATATTACACATCTCTACCCTGGAAAAAAAAAATCCCATAGTTCTCGCAAAGGAAAGTGCTCTAATAATACTTGTTAGGTACTAGATTTATTATAATAAGCATAAAGCATAAATATTGTAACAAATAGCAACTGAAAAAAACAATGTAGAGAATCACAACACCAAAGATGATACCTTTATTGATAAGAAGAATTGTCCACTTGTCTATTTGAGGGGGAAACCTTTAGCAGAGAAACACTCTATAACAATAATTCTCAAGACAAGGCTTTCTCATGCCTCATACTCTTATTTATACTAACTCTGTCTTCTAAAGAACATTCTAGAGGAAGATCATTCTAGAAGAAGAAGATTCTATTAAGTCTTCTTACATTAGACTTTTTCACATTATTAAATAGGCCTTATTAGCTAATGTCATCCTTTATTACATGGAAAATATAGTATTCTACCTACATGGTAAGTCAGGGAGGTTAGGTCCCTAACACTTGAAGTGTTTGGATGATACTTGATTGATATTTCTAGTAGCCATATGGTTGTCTCAAAGATTAATCCATGCATGTCTAAGTATGAACTAATTTAGAATGTGAAAATGTGGATGGATCATTAAATCAATTATAGTTTCTTTGATGGTACCTTATTGTACTTGAATAACCATACTAATTCTAGATCTAACACATGCACCAAGTCTCGACTCTTTGGAAGGGATACATTTATTGATAAAAAGACAACGTGGGATTTCCCACTTCTTTGGTGAATCACAATAACTCGATGGTTCACATGACCCCTACATTGGCAATGCTTCATTCAATTTTCTTCCCTATCAAATTTCGATGGTAGGATAGAGGCCTACCATGCTGGTGATGGGTGATGGAGATTTATGGTTTGATTTAGAGAGAGATCCTAAGAAATGACTACCACATCCAAGGAATCAATAGCTCTAGAAATTACCCAATCCTGGCATGTCATGGTTGATTTGGATTGGATCATTCTATTATTTTTCCTCTATCTCAATTATTTTAGAGTGGAAAAATTTAGAGGAATCGACTTCTAGGGTCATTTTAATGACATGTATTAATTTGGAAAATTGGGGTTTGTGTAAGGTACCATATCTATTATAATCGCTGAAAACATAAATATTGCAGAGAATAACAACATAACAACACAATAGATGAAACCACAACACCAAAATAATACCTTTATTGATAGGAAACAATGTTCACTTGTCTCTTCGAGGGGGAAACCTACAGTAGAGCAGTTCTCTATTACAATAATTCTCAAGAGAAAAAAATTCATGCCATTGACTCCTATTTATACTAAATCTATCTATCAAAAGAACAATCTAGAAGAAGATCTTCTAGAAGCGAAAGATTCTATTAGATGTTCTTGCATTTGACTTATTCTTCCTTGTTACTAGGCCTTATTAATATTGGACATTATTACATGGAAAATATATTATTCTACCTCCATGAGGGGTTAGGGAGGTTAGGTCCCTAACAATTTCAAACCTTCTGGAGCCATATTGAGGCATCAAACTATATTTTTTTATATCAAAATTTTCCTGGATTTAGGTAGGACCCCTTGATGTTATTATACAAATCAATACCTTTCAAACAATACAAACATCATGTCAATCAAATATCATATGCAAAATTTATTCCTCTAGCAATTTGACCTACCGCGTTGATCACCATGGTACGAGTGGATTCCATGTCAGCCCCCATTACTCATGCATATGGGGCCAACCATGTGTGGAATTTCAAGATGATTCTATAAGGTCTATAACCTTATCACAAGTGAGGGTTGGGGAAGTCAAAACCCTACCCCTAGATGGATATCAAGCGATCTTAAATACTGGGACACTAGGAGGAGAAGGGGCTCCATTATTTAACATTTTATTTGTTTTATATTTGAGTAGAGCACCAAGGAGTGGTGTTTTGAGAGAATAACATAGGAGGAGATATTATGTAGAATCCATACATGCCACAATGTCAATGGAAACTCCACTGAGAGTGCCTTTTTCTTTCTACTTGCATTTGAAGAAAAGAGAGCAGAGCTGCCTCACCTTCTAGCTGGGTTTTCTCTTTTATTTGGCTTACTATGCTATATATTTTGTTTACTTGTGGATGGTGTGTGAGTATTTATTTATGTTCTCTATTTATCTCATTTTGACAATTTAATACATTTTAAGTAGAAAACCAATAATTAAAGGATTTGATATCTAAAGGAAATTATATTTCAATATTTTATTAAGATCTATTGTAACGAATTGTTTAGTAGAATGTCATGGCAGTTTACAGATCAATGGCAGTGACAATAAATAAAAATATGGGGCTCATGAATCAAGAATTAAATTTGGCGGCTTAAAGATGATCAAATATTGTCAGAGTCTCAACCATAAATTATGCTCACTAGGGATTAATGGATCTTTCTCTAAATATTCCACCAACACCTTATGAGAAATCAGACCATTTGGGTTTCAAGGGGAGTATGGTCGTAAGGCTAAAACTTAAAGGAATTGATGGGAGGGTGCCACTAGAATTGGATCTTGTGGGCTAATTGACTCAACACGAGAAAATATGTCAGGTCGATACAAATAAGGATTAACATATTTAGAGCTCTGTCTTGATTCTATGGGTGGTGGCACATGGAAAAAATAGGAGGATCTATATCATATGGATATGTGCCCCAATGATTAATGTTGACTTATAAATAAGTAGAATAGAATCCCATCCTTTTTTTTCTTGCTCAGTCTTGGTTCATGTGTCTCGATCAACATCATGATCATTGTTGTTTTAACAGATACAAATATTATAGTTGTCATTTAATTACCTAAGAAAGTGTTATTTCATGTGAACAATGGTGATAAACAAGTTGATTGTTGTGTTTTCTTGATGCTCATTAGTAGCATTGTTTTCTTTCAATTTTTCATTATATCTCCACTCAGTAACATGTGCTTGTAGTGTTTTACAGGTGTTAGTTTTCAACGATTTATAGGGGTTAATAATTTTCAATCCTTTGTGTTTTATTGAAGGTTTGAATTTTTTTTTGCAACATTTATGTTTTCCAAAACATGTTCGGGAAAAAATGGGCAATGTTTACACCGTCAATGGATTATTTGAAATTAAATAAAATAAATTTTTTTGGAAGAACTTTTACGTTGTTGGTTTTATTTTTGAGCATGTACCAATGGATTTTTTTCAATCCTTTCTACATTATCAGAGGATTGGAAAAATACTTGCAACATTTTTGCTTTCTAATGCATAAATATTGTTGCTTGATACAATTTAAACAAAAAATTAAAAATACAACAACATAACTATTGTTGGATTGAAATTTTGATTAAATTGTTTTTATAATTTATTAAAAGAATATTTATGCCTCTTGGGTGACCCAGGCAGATATCGGTGGCCACCCACCTATCCCAACTAGCTCAAAACAATTTTCTGGCAACTTACTATTTTTAGCAGTTTTTCGGTTCCTAAACTTTTGGGACCATTTTGAGGGACTAAAAAACGTTTTTTCACGATAAATCACATAAACAATAGCCAAAGGCTCTCATTTATCCCCCAAAATGAATACTCATTGATACATCTCCAAAGACCTATCGTGCACCTGAAATAGAGATCGTATGCCAAAGTTACGCCCCCGGGAAGTTGATACACCAAACTACCCAAAACAGGGTCCACAAAATTGTTGGTTTTTCACTTCTGTGGTTAGGGTTTTGGATTTTATTTATGTTAAAAATGCCTTTGGAGCTTCATTGTAACAATAATATTCTTGTGAATGCGAGTAGCCATCACATTTCTTATCAGAGATAAGATGTCACCATTCTAGCGAGTCTTTCACTTTGTATTTCTACAGTTTTGTACATTTCGCTCATTATTAGAAATTGTGTATTATTGTATCTCTGTGTTTATGGTTATATCTGTGCTATATTATTGGATATCTAATATTTTTCTGTAAGTTATTTATTATATCTCCGCTGTCATTTTGTGTTGAAAATAATCTGGATCAGTGGTATCAGAGTAGGCTACTCTTGATCGTTTGTCAGTGCATGTCTCTGACAAGGTTCAATTATATAAAGTTGGGTCTCGAGCTTGTCTCTCTTGAGCATATCTCTCGCACACCCAAGAAACCCTCCATGGCGGAAGAAAAGAAGAACGATGGAGAAAAATATTCTATAAATATGTTGCTTGAGCAAGCTCTCATGCGACATAGGGACCAAATGATGGAGAATTTTTCCCACATCCTTCAATGCCTACTGATAAAAAAAAGCATGTATTCATTAAGTGGGCACTTTGGAGGCACCTCATGTTTCAAGTTACAAGTTAATTTTGATATTCCCGTATTTCGATGTGACGACTACTCACATTCGCAAGAAGGTTATTTCTAACACATTTCTCTATTTATAATTTTTCTAGGGATAGAAGGTTATTTATCTATTTATAATTTAACCATTTTATATTAAATTATAACCATGTGACCGATGATCGCATTAACCATGTCGAAGAAATTATAAATAGAGAAATAACCTTCTAGCCCTAGAAAATTGGTTAAATATGCTAGAAGGTTATTTCTCTATTTATAATTTCTTCAACATGGAAAAGATCACCTTCACACTCTTTAAGGATCTCCCCCATGTCAAACATTGGTGGGAAACTTACTGGGAGAAAAGTTCCACAGAGGAGTCTAGAATATATGGGGTCGAGCCCACTTGGTATTTTTTTTGTGGATGTGATCAAGGAACATTATTACACTACGACAAGAGAGGGGCTAAGCAGTGTCAAAGTTCACAAATACCTTTCATACCTTGCGCACCAAGCTGGATATCAAAGACTCCAAGTGACATTTGGTTTTGAAATACCATGGGTCTCTACATAGATACATCTAAACTGAAATGGATTTTATGGACATCTTATCATTGGGTGTTTCTTATCGATATGTTGTTAAAATAGAGCATAAATTTAAGCACAAGAACAAGCGGGAGTTTGGGTCTCCAAATCCGGAACAATCAAAGTATGGTAAAGACAACCCTAAAAACCAACCTTCAAAAAACTAGTCCAAGCCACAAGAAAAGAAGGGTAACTGAAAGATGAAGAAGGACACTGGAAAATGGTACAATTTCCACAAAATCCCCTGGCACAACACCAATGAATGTCGCTGAAAACAATCATTGGTGGTTGAGATCAAAGACAAGGAGATGAACACTGATTCAGAATCTGTTTTAGAAAATACTGGTATAAGACATATCAATAATGTAGACCCCACTGCTACTCTTGCAACCGCAACAATTAAACCAGAAGAACCAACAGATATTGAAGAGGGGGAACATATTTTTCATTCACAGATGTGGGTGAAGGGGACCTCACTGCATTTGATTGTTTATAACGAAAGCCATAATAACATCATCTCAGCAGAGGTCCTTAAATAGTTGGGACTATCGACATCACCACACCCGCAACAATACACCATCGGATGGCTTCACAAGGGACGATATCTCCATGTTAGCGAAAGATTGTCATATGACATCCAACCCTTCAAGGATGAGGTACTATGTGATGTTTCCCTACTGGATGTCTGTGATGTTCTTTTGGGCCAACCATATATGTGTAAGCATCATGTTATTTATGAGTCTTGACCCCGTAGTGTCATTGTTACTCTAGGGGGCCATCTCTACAAGATACCAGAGGTAGTTATGAATAATGTCCCACCTAAACAATTCCACAAGGTATTATCTCACAATACAAAATTCATCTTCTTCACAATCTGTTCAAAAGGTGAACAGAAGGACACTACAACTACAATAGCCTTGGTCCAAGCACCTTTTATACAACAGAATAAGGTCGAAAAGATGGCAACAAAGTGCAAAGATTCCTTCTTCACATAGTCATCTCAGGTAGCTTGACTAGTGAAAAAGTTCCAACCCTTCCAACATTAGGTTCTCGACAACCTTCCACAAACCAAGCAACAAAACTTCTTCAACAAGGAAAACAACTCACCAAGGTTCAAATTCAACAAACACTTCCCCCTCTCCCCTGGGAACTCAACACAAAGGAGATTGTTTCTTCCTAAGGAGGGAGGATTGATCCAGGTGGATATCAGTGGCCATCTACCTATCCCAACCGAATCAAAACAATTTTCTAGTAACTTACTATTTTTAGCAGTTTTTCGGTTCCTAAACTTTCAGGGTCATTTGGAGGGCCAATTTTTTTTTTTACGATCAAGTACCTGGATGATAGTCAAAGGCTCTCATTGATCCCCCAAAATGAATATAATCATCGATACCTTTCCAATGAGCTTTCGTGCTCCCCAAACAAAGGTCGTATGCCAAAGTTAAGCCCATGGGAACTTGATACACCAAACTACCCAAAACAGGGTCCATAAAATTGTTGGATTTTCATCTTATGGGGTTAGGATTTTGTATTTTATTTATGTTAAAAATGCCTTTGGAGCCTCATTGTAACAATCATCTTCTTGCAAATATGAGTAGCCGTCACATCTCTTCTCAGAGATAAGCTGCCACCATTCTAGTGAGTCTTTCACTCTGTATTTCTACATTTTTGTACATTTCGCTCATTAATAGAAATTGTGTATTACGATATCTATGTGTTTATGGTTATATCTCTGATATATCTATGTTATATTATTGAATATCTGATATATCTTTATACATTTATTTATTATATCTCCACTCTCATTTTGTGCCGAAAATAATCTAGATCGTTGGGTTAGATGTTATATTATAGGTTGGGTAGGTACATGGTCAAATGTTGTTTTCATCTTCAATGTTCGATCAAGCTCCTTAACCTCTTTGTGTCATGTGAAATGTGGAAAAGGTCCTTATGGGCATGTTTTTTCTTTATGTATAAAAAAGGAGCTCGTTTGAGATTGTTACCCTTGATTGAGATATTATCTTGATTGAGCTCCACACCCTTGATCGATGCTATACCATGATCAAGGGTTTATTTAACCCTGACTAAGACCTTGGTAGAGGATTTAATATTGTGCGAAAGGACATCGATTGAGGACTTTATTAAGAACTCAATTGAGGGCTTAAAAATTACCTTGATTGAGGTATTGATTTCATTGTTTTCACATAGTCCCTTGCCAAAAAGTGTGATCAAGATTAATGTGTTCACCCAAGTAGGATATTTTATAGTTTAAATTGATTCCAAGATGCCATAAGATAGGGGTATCAAATTGTTGTTTGATGCACAATCACCCACACAACACATTCTTTGTCTTTCCGATGTCCTTCTTTGCTTGCGGCTTGGACTGGTTGTCCTAATACTATCCATCTTTTCTCTGATACCACTAATCCATATTTTATGAGAAGAACGAAATGACTATAGATTATTAATAGGTGCTTAACACAAAATAACAGAGATACAATAAAACTTAATTTCTATTCAATAAAGAAATAATCTGAAATTGTAAAATGCAGCGAAAAACAAGCTTGTTGGAATGGTGGCACCTTATCTCTGAGAAGAGATGTGA
This sequence comes from Picea engelmannii, assembly GCA_009831015.1. Lineage (NCBI taxonomy): Eukaryota > Viridiplantae > Streptophyta > Pinopsida > Pinales > Pinaceae > Picea > Picea engelmannii. The sequence goes on from ML780050.1 coordinate 872,037, forward strand.
TGGTTACACTCATTCACAAGAATATGGTTATAATGAGGCTTTCAAGGACTTTTTACAATAAACAGAAATGTCAAAAACCCTAGACATCCAAAAAACTAACCCTAGGAGATGAAGTATCAAAAGTCATGTAGGCCCTGTTTGGGTAAGTCAGTACATCAACTTACTGGGGTCATAAATTTTGCATACGATCTCCATTTGACGCCCTCAATACCTCGTTAGAAATATCTATCCAAGGACTACAACTTTTTTGTGAGCAACATCGAATTAACTTCCATGTTACTCCTTGTTTTCCCAAAAAATGTCGTTTAGGGCCTCAAAACGGCTCTAGAGGTTTTAGGAACCGTAAAACTGCTAAAAATAGTAAATTACCAAAATTGTCAGAAAACAATTTTGAGCCAGTTGGAAAAGGTGGGTGACCATCGATATCCACCTGGATCAACGGAAGAAAATAAGAATGGAACAAAAGATTCTATAAATCTATTGCTTGAGCAAGCTCTCATGCGAGAGAGGGACCAACTGATGGAGAATGTTTCCCACATCCTTCAACGCCTATCGATAACAACAAGTGTGTATTCATTAAGTGACGATTTTGGAGGCACCTCGCCTTTCAAGTTAATTTTGATATTCCCCCAATTGAAGGACAGATAGATGCAAATTCCCTAGAAAAAAGGTTAAATATGCTAGAAGGTTATTTATCTATTTATAATTTCTCCGATAGGGAAAATATCATCTTTACACTCCTTAAGGATCTCCCCCATGTCAAACATTGGTGGGAAACTTACTGGGAGAAAATTTCTACAGAGGAGTCTGGAATATATGGGGTCGAGACCATTTGGTACTTTTTGTGGATGCGATCAAGGAAAATTATTACCCAGTTGGAAACTATAATGAATAATACACGAGATGGACCACACTATGACAAGAGAGGGGCCAAGAAGTTCTGAATTTCACCAATAACTTACATTCCTTACACACCAAGATGGATATCAAAGACTCCGAGCAACATCTGGTTCTGAAATATCGTGGGGCTCTAAGCTGGATATCAAAGACTCCGAGCGACATCTGGTTCTGAAATATCATGGGGCTCTACCTAGATACAACCAAAATGAAATGGATTTTCTGGACATCTCATCACTGTGTGCTTGTTATTGGTACGTTGTTAAAATCGAGCATAAATTTAAGCACCAGAACAAGCGGGAGTTCGAGTCTCCAAATCCGCAACAACCAAAGTAAGGTAAAGAAAACCCTAACAACCAACCTTCAGAAAACTAGTCCAAGCCACATGAAAAGAAGGGTAACAGAAAGATGAAGAAGGACAATGGAAAATGGTACGATTTCCAAAACATCCCCTGGCACAACATCGATGAATGTCACTCAAAACAGTCATTGGTGGCTAAGATCAAAGACAAGGAGCCAAACATTGATTTGGAATCTGATTTAGAAAATACTGGTAGAAAATAGATCATCGATGCAGACCTCACTGCTACTGTTGTGACCACAACAATTCAACCTGAAGAACCAACAGATCTTGAAGAGGAGGAGCGCCTTTTTCATTCATATATGTGGGTGAAGGGGACCTCGCTTCATTTTATTGTTGATAACGAAATCCAGAATAACCTCATCTCAGCAGAGGTCGTCAAACAGTTGGGATTGTCAACAACACCACACCCGCAACAATACAACATCAGGTGGCTTCGCAAGGGATGATATCTCCATGTTAGCGAGAAATTTCGATTGTCATACGACATCCAACCCTTCAAGGATAAGGTGTTATGTGATGTTTTCCTGTTGGATGTTTGTGATGTTCTTTTGGGCCAACCATATATGTGGAAGCATCATGTTATTTATGAGTCTCAGCCTTGTAGTGTCATTGTTACTCTAGGGGGTCATCTCTACAGGATACCAAAGGTAGTTCTGACTACTGTCCCACTAAAATAGTGTCGCAAGGTAGTATATCATAATACAAAATTCAACTTCTTCACAATTTGTTCAAAAGGTGAACAAAAGAACACTACAACCACAACAGCCTCGGTCCAAACACCTTTTATCCAACATAAGTAGGTCGACAAGATGGTAGAAAAGCGTAAAGATTCCTTTTGCACACAATCATCTCAGGTAGCCTGACTGGTTAAAAAGTTCCAACCCTTCAAACATTAGGTTCTCGACAACATTCTACAAACCAAACAACACAACTTCTCCAGCAAGGAAAAAAACTCACCAAGGTTCATATTCAACAAAAGCTTCCCCCTCTCCCCTAGGAAATCAACGCAATGGAGACCATTGTTTCCTAAGGAGGGAATATTGATCCAGGTGGATATCCGTGACCATCCACCTATCCCAATCAGCTCAAAACAATTTTCTAGCAACTTACTATTTTTAGCATTTTTTTCGGTTCTTAAACTTCGAGGGACATTTTAAGGGCCAAAAAAATATTTTCATGATCGAGGACCTCAATGACAGAAAAAGTCTCTCACCGAGCCCCCCAAAATAATCTACTCGTCGATACCTTTCCAATGAGCTATCGTGCACCCCAAACGGATATCGTATGCCAAAGTTATGCCCACGGGAAGTTGATACACCAAACCACCCAAAACGGGGTCCACAAAACTGTTGGATTTTAATCTTTTGGGGTTAGGTTTTTGGATTTTCGTTATGTTAAAAAGGCCTTTGGAGCCTCATTGTAAAAATCATCTTCTTGTGAATGTGAGTATCCGTCAAATATTTTTTTAGAGATAAGATACCACCATTATACCACTATTATAGTGAGTCTTTCACTCTGTATTTCTACAGTTTTGTACATTTCGCTCATTAATAGAAATTGTGTATTACTATATCTATGTGTTTATGGTTAGATCTCTAATATATCTCTGATATACCTATTCTATATTATTGGATATCTGATATATCTTTGTACATTTATTTATTATATCTCCACTCTCATTTCGTGCCGAAAATAATCTGGATCATTGGGTTAGATGCTATGTTGTAGGTTGGGTAGGTACGTGGTCAAATGTTGTGTTCAACTTCAATGTTCGATTGAGCTCCTTAACCTCTTTGCATCATGTGAAATGTGGAATAGGTCCTTATGGGCATGTTTTTCTTTATGTATAAAAAAGGAGCTCGATTGAGATTGTTACCCTCGATTGAGATATTAGCTTGATTGAGCTCCATACCCTTGATCGATGTTATACCACGATCAAGGGTTTATTTAACCCCAATTAAGACCTTGTTCAAGGTTTTAAAAGTGTGTGAAAGGACATCGATTGAGGACTTTATTAAGCACTTAGTTGAGGGCTTAAAAATTACCTTGATTGAGGTATCGATTTCATTGTTTTCACATGGACCCTTGCCAAAAAGTGTGATCAATATTAATGTGTTCACCCAAGTAGGATATTTTATAGTTTAAAGTGATTCCAAGATGCCACAAGATAAGGATATCAAATTCTTGTTTGATGCACAATCGCCCACACAACACATTCCATAAACACCCACACAACATATTCCATAATATAGAACAAACATGCACCATACAACACATTCCATAAGCACCCACACAACATATTCCATAATATAGAATAAACATGCACCATACAAGACATGTTTATGTATCCAAATGTTATTTCACACTCATGCACCTACATGAAACATTTCACCGAAAATACCACACATGGAACCACACAAGACATCCCACATGAAATGTCACACATACTCCTACACAACACGTACAGAAAAGATGCCAGACACACTTTCACACAACACATATCCACATATTCAATTTTTGTTTCAAACACATCAACCCATACAACAAGTCCCAAAGAAGAGGACACATAAACACCCACAAAACACACATTAGCATATTCAACTATATTTCACATGTACACACGCACATAATCTGACTATTGTTTTACACACGCATCCACACGCAAGTCCCCCCCCAAAAAATGATAGAGATGCACACATATCTACATATCCTACTTTAGTTTCACACAACATGTCAACATATTCCACATAACATGAATTATTGGTTAGAAACTTATATATTATTACATATTGCTACTTCAATATACTACTAAGATACTCAAATGACAAGATGTACAGATTCGAAGTGATGTGGATGTTATGATTATATTATGCACCGATAACAGATTATACCTAATCTTCCAAACCTATAATGAAAATTAGTAATAATAAATTATCAGACAAAATGGATCCATGTCGTTGGCGTAAGTTTGCAATTTGAAAAATATGTGGCATACACGAAAATCACTTCAGATGGTCTACCTAATTGAAAAATATGTACCAACATATACGCTCTACAAATATAGATTGATGTGACTGAGCACGTGAACATAAAGTTTTCCTGCTTCTCTTTGACGTCAAGTGAACATTTGAAATTGGATTGGAATTCTATGAGATTACACAGACACACCAGGGAAGGAGTGATGCCATGAGAGCCAACTAGCCCGGCGTCCTGTAAGCAGCCACGCAGGAGTCGTGGAATGCAATCAAGCAGGAACAGTATATATACCTGATGAATGCTGGTTACCCATGAAATTATAATTTCTTCAATCGGCGATCTCATCAGGTGGGGATCCATGGCCTCCCTGGGAGTGCGATTGTATTTATTGATATGGTTTCTCCTATTGCAGTCTGTGTTCGGTTCCTCCAACACTTTGCTATTGGTAATTATATTCAATGCTTTACAGAATTATTTTAATTTCAAAACAATATTCAATTACTGCATCTCTGAGGTAAATTGCCTAGTTCATACCATGCCATTTACTGTTAGGAGAATATTAGTGAAGTAATTATGTTTCTGTTGTTGTTGTTGTCATTGGAGTGCAGAAGGACTGTAGCAATGGGTGCGAGTCGAAATTCTGTAGAGGTCTGCCTCCTTATCTTTAATTTTGATTTCCTTGGAAGTTTGAAGGACTGGATTTTGATTGAGTATGATTATTGATATTAAGTGAAGGGTTTAGTTAAATAAGTTGTTGTACTCTGTTTCATCCATGTTTTTAGATTTCCAACAAGGTCTTTTTGAAAAAAAAGAAGTAGTAATTATTGATGTATTTTAATGGCAGAGGCCCCGATTCTAAGGTATGGGCGATACTGCGGAGTGTTTTACACAGGATGCAATGGAGAAGCTCCCTGCGATGGGCTGGACAGCTGCTGCAAAGATCATGACTATTGCATCACCCGCACCCGCAATTATCTCAACGTCCAGTGCAATCAGAAGTTGCTGGGCTGCCTGAGCGCTTATATTAGTTCTGGACAAGGTCAGTTCAGAGGCACCAAGTGTCGCAGCCAGACGGTGGTGAATACCATCGACTTTGCCATTAAGGCAGGTGTGTGGATCGGAAGAAGGATACCGCCCCAATATCAAAACTCCTCCTCCTCCACTGATTTTCATGAACCCTAATAAAGATCCTGCTTGACATATAATTTCAGAGTTAGAATTGTTGTTTGAAGCCTACTGCCCAAAATATTTAGATGATAGAGGCCATGGATATTCGTTAGAGCAGGCGTGGAGACGGAAATTGAGATGTTCTTTCAGCCTTTGAAACCCTTACTTTTCCATTGTGTAATTTGATATTGTCTACGTCAAATTCCTTGTATTATTCTAAAGAATGAGAAAGATTATTTAGATGAAATTTCTCTCTAATTATTCAGTTGTTAAGCAGTAGTGAAGTAGCGAGGACAGTTATCAGAAGTAGTTATTCATAATGTAAATTTTCATTGTTATTCAAGGAAAACAACGTCATTTTGAATAATCTGTTGATGCTCTTTAAAGAGGTAGATTTTCACTCTCTTAATCAGATGCCTAGTGAGGACAGTTATCAGCAACTGTTATTCATTAATGTAAATTGACTCATCATTGTTATTCAAGGAAAACCATATCACCTGAAATAACCTGTTGATACTCTCTAAGGAAATAGACTTTTACTCTCCTATGAAATGCCTATAAATCTTAGACCTTCAACCTGTTTCCTTATTTCTCAAAATACTTACTCTTAACCGTAGGAAAACAGTTTTTATCCAACAAATTCCTTTATACCTGTAAAGATGAAAAGATTTTATTCCTCTCTATAGATGTTCCTTTATACCTGTAAAGATGAAAAGATTTTATTCCTCTATAGATGTAAAGGATGAAAAGATAAGATTTATAAATTTCTAAAGGATGTTATTCCTCTATACATGTAATGGATGAAAATAATTTTAAACAGTTTTTAAAGGGTGTTATTCCTCTATACATGTAAAGGATGAAAAGATTTTTGAACAGTTTTTAAAGAATGTTATTCCTCTGTACTGGATGAAAAGATTTTAAAATAGTTTTTAAATTTCAATGAATCACTGTGCACTAAATAGATGTTTAATACTTGTGCGTGTCTTTTATATATTCCTTTCCATACTTATAGATTGCCGACTGTTAAGATAGATGCGGGAAAAAGATGGGAGAAAAAGTCTAATCTAAACAATACTGTTGAGATTGTAATCAAGATATCTGAGAGGGAGGGGAAACTTTGATTTACCAAAGTGGAATTAACTAAAAGAGATCGGAACGTTGTGTCCGAAATATAGAGGGATTAATTACAGAGACGTGCAGATTTATAGATGTTCAACCATTCCTTCAAAACTGTGGATCATCCAGAGCTGACTAGCAAGGAGATCTGAAGTTCACAGGGTCGAATGAAAGGAAGAGTCAAGACTTCAGGGCATCAACAGTGGATTTTAAAACACTGATTTATCGGGTTCAAGCTTCAAAATGAAGATAGTTCCAGTCCAAGAGGCAGGGCACCATTCAGTTGACATTATAACAATGAGGTAGCAACAGGCTTTAGGGAAACGAATTTACTAGGATAATAATTTAACAAAAAATTTGAAAGAAAAAATGAAAGATTACTTGGCAAGTGGTGTTGGGCAGCCTAAGTAAAACAAAGCATAAAAAATGAGAACAACAAAGTAAACAAAACACAACAGCAATCACACAATAGCAATCACACAATTGACAAAGTGATTTATGTGGAAATCCATTAACAGAAAAAATTAGGGTAATGATAATCTGTATTTTTTTTATTCAAGGGATAATAGCCAACCCAAGCATACAACCATCCTCATCCTCTCATACACACAACACCTATCACAACTGATCATGAATAGATCACAACATCTATCACTCAGTTACACAGACCGATCATGAATAGATCACATAATTATGGAAACAATTCATAAATAACTTGCATGCATGCTGATGTGCATTAACATAGCTACATGGAAATTGGCTTGAGTGACACAGTACATTTTGTCACAACTTTTACTAATGAAATTACAAGTGGAAGTTGTGGAACATATATGAGGAGTTAAGAGATGAAAATAGAAGAAAATATTGATAGAACTTGTATTGTAAGCTTCTTGTTTCATCAAGAAGCTTCTAATTTATTATAAAGAAAGAAGCTTTTAATTTATTATAAAGAATGAATACTAAAAAATAATTTCGTATTAGATTTCATTAATTCATGAGAGAATTTTGATAGACTTTTATTTATATTTTTTTTCAAATTTAATATTAGATTTTAATAATTCATAATAATAATAATAAACAATTAATATTAGATTTTATTAATTTATAAAAAAATTGATTAGATTTTAGTTGATTTTAAAAAATTTAGATTATTTAAATTTTAAAGAAATGTAAAATTTAAAATAGAAATTTGCTTAATAAAAAATATTTTAAAAAAATAAATTTATCTATTTATTAATTCATTTATAAAAAAAATACAATTATTTTTTTAAAGTAAGATAAGTTAAGAAAAATAAAAAAAATGTGTTCAAAGAGTTTTCTATAGCTTAATATGAGTGAAATGTGCAATTATTTTTTTTTGTTCAACATAGCTTTAATGTGATATTTAAAAAATAATAATAATAAAAAAAAAATTCAATGTTTGCCGTAAATAAAATTTCAATATCCATCTTAACTAAACTTAATTTCAAGTCATAACGACCATTTACTCAAGGGAGGATGGCATAAAGATACTATTAAAAAATGTGGTGTGATAAAGAGTTAGAGAAAATTAAGGTATTATAAAGATGTAATCAACCCTAATCTAGAAGATCAAAATTATCTATCTGTTTTGTCAAGTGTAAAGAAAAAAATAAACATTGCTAAGATAAGAACAAATTCTCACCAGCTCCATAGTGAAAGTGGGTGTTGTCAATTCCTTAAACACCATGGGATGAAAGAGTGTGTCACTTTTGTGACACCAAAAGGTTTAAGATGAAAAACACTTTATCTTAGATTGTCCATCCTATACCCATATTAGATCTCATTTTCAAAATATTTATCACACTACCAACCTTCCTAACCTCATAACTCAACAAAAGTATGGTGATCTTGGAAAGCTTCTCTTAATGCTTTTCAATGACATAAACAAAATTATAAAGAATCACAAGTAATCACTTACCCTCTTAAGGTATGAGAGACCAATTCGGTCTTAGTGGACTTTAATCATTATTATCATCATCAACTCTATATAAAACAAAAAACAAAAAAAATATATATATATATATAAAATGGAAACATATTTTCAAACTTTATACTCTCAAAAAAATTGCAAAATTTTGCAAAATTGTATCTCTAAAAATTATTTTAAATTCTGTATTGAAATTTACCAAACATCATACCCATTTAAAAAAAATAATGATATTTTAAGTTTCGATATTAACATTTTGTTTAAAATTATGTTCTAGTGTTTACACCAACATTCTTGATAAGAAGATGAAGGGAATCTACAATTAATAATGACATCAAAGCGGAAGTATCTAAATTCAATTGCAGGGAAAATATGAAAATTTAAAATCAAAATTAAACACTTCGCAATTGAAAAAATTAATACAAAGTTAATTTACACTGACTGATAGTCAGTGTATTTGACTTCCTAATAAATATTCAAATATTACATTCGGATCACATAAATTTTTGAACATTGACAATTGCAATTCATATTAATTGATTTATTAATAAATCAATGCAATTTATCAATAACTACAATTTACAATGTACCTCCACACAACCACCAATTTAAAATAAATATAATATATATAATTTTAAAATATAAATGATAACTCTGAAAATTATTTTATCCATAGACAAGTGATTTTTGGTGGAGAACTTACCTGTTCATCAAACCGGCAAAAATAAGCTTAAAATTCCAACCCTGTTCCCTTTCCATAAGACTAAACTACTGCTTTTGTCTTCTTCGTAAGGTATTTTGCTTTGATTATTTAAGGTATTTAATTAAAAATAAAATTCTACGAACTAAAAATAAAACAGTCCTTTCAAGTTTTAAAAAAAGTTCTCTTTGATTTGTAAGTGATTTGATTAAAAATATAAGGTTAGGGAATTCGTTTTTAACATAAAAAATGTGGGGTATCTTTTACGTAGAACATCATGATTTATTACACGTTCTTATTATCATTTAAAAAGAATAATTAAAACATCATGATTGGCTGCACGTTCTGATTAGATGACTTTGTCCTTCTTTATGGGACAAGTCAGAAATATATATCTCTCGGGTGAAGACATAATAACTCTTCAATTAGTGATGCAATTATATAGAAAATAGAGTTAAAGAGTCAATCTTTCAACTCAATTTTAAATTAGTGATGCAATTATATAGAAAATAGAGTTAAAGAGTCAATCTTTCAACTCAATTTTAGGGTTTTTTTTAAGAGAAAGCAAAGAAATAAGAGAGTCCTTTGAATTTAGGAAAACAGCTATGTTTTCAACATATTTTAAGTGTCCCGTTTAGAGAAAGTAAAGTAACACGTTAGGACCTTTAAGATAAGAAGTTGTTTATTTAAAGAGTGATTTTAAAAATGGATAAATTCATTTTTTTAAGTGTTTTTAGTTAAGGTAAATTTCAACGGAGATAGGTGATACTAGGAGAGAGGTGAGACATAAATGAGAGAAAGGTGAGACTATGAGAGGTGGGCATGAGGGAGTGGGGAAAGAGGGGCAAAGAGGGAGGAGGTGAGAAAAGGTAGATTATTTCCAAGTTCTTGAGATATACTTTGTACTCAAAACTACCTAGTGGTACCAACATCCACAAATAATAGGCCAATGATACTCAAAAGGCCATGTGTGGTTGTTCGAGGCATCCTTCATGGCCCTAGATGACTAGATTCCTTTAGGACCTAACGTTTATGTTAACTTTCTTGGCCATGTCTAAGGTCTCAAGATCCATACCCCTGATGACCATCTCCATCAGGAGACAAAGCATACCCTTGAAAGGTTCTTTGTGGTGGGTCAACATGTTATTGATGGATTTAGATGTCTACAAGATTTCTTTGGAACATTCTTGTCAAATCCACCTTGCGGGTGTTTAGTCATAAAAAAACATGCCACTCTACAATGTGCACGAGCTCTAGAGAGTGTGCGGGTTCCTCGCATTTCATTTTTTTTTCTAGTGGGAGTGACAACCTTAGCCTACATGTTCATTGATTTGTTTGACTTAGATTTAGGTTCAGAGTAAATAAACCTGGTGGTTCGGTTGCAAATAGATTAAAACCTCCATTTTTTTGAATACCTTTAAATAGCTCTATTTATAACGTTACTTTTTTATAGACTACATGAATTCGTCATCAATGAAACTACATAAACATATAGAGTCAACTATGTAGATTCCAAATATATATATTTTTTTAAAATTAATATTTTTTACTATTTTTAAAAATAAAATAAAATTTATTTTATAATGTTAAAATCCATGTACTCTGCACTAACAAAAGGCCTTGCAATTTCAAGGATATAATGATTTTAATAATTTAAATATATATATATATATATATATATATATATATATATATATATATATATATATATATATATATATATATATATATATATATATATATATATATATAATATTATAAATTTCGAAAAATATGATGATAAATTTTCAAGTAGAATATGATGATAAATGTTGTCTTGACTTAGACGTAACGTTCTATAGAAACATAACTCCTCCTAGGCCGCTAATATTCTTAGAACCTTGATTGGATCCATGAAAGAAGCCCCAAGGTATTGTTTTGTTAATATGAAGCTCACCAACTTTGAAAGGGACTTTGTTAGGAATTCCCTTTTTAATGTGTTGAAATATAATTGAAATCTATGTAGAAAACTAGAAGATAGGGATGTGGCTATTTTCAAATAAATATGGATTACACACAATCCAGACACCTTAGAGAGAAAGGAAAGGAATAACCATATTCCCCTTGAGATCCCACCTCTTAAACAGAACCTAAATACAATCTTCAAGACTATTTATTAACCAAATGTTCTATAGACACAACCATTGACCATTGTCCCTGTAGACCTGAAGTGAAAAAGGACAGAATATAGAAAGGTGTGTAATATTTTCCTCATGAATTCTATAGTGGATACAATAAATAATTCCCCACGTGTCCCTTTTTTTAGCAAATCCCAAGAAAATAGTTTGTCATTTAGTGTTAGCCACATATATATAAGATATTTCTTGGAGGCCTTAACCTTCCATAACTTAGACCACTACCACTTAGGCTTCTTACACTCTCCATTATTGAAAACATTGAAGCCCATACAAGTTGTATATCCTCCCCCAATCTTCTTCATAAACCATATTAGCTCATCAGTTTTATCTTTAATTATGATATGAACTTTCTTCTACTCCTCCATAAATCTACCCCAAAGTGGAGCATCATCACCCTCCATGCCTAAAAAAATAGTTGTCTTCCATCCTTGGCGCCACATGTCAAAAGAGTCCTCATTCACTAATTGATTTAGAGTAAAGTAACCAGATTCATAAAAATAATTTATCAACTCAATTGAAAGAAAACATTCCTTCCCACATCGTAGACTGGAATCAACACGAAAATGAACAAGTCTACCATTTCCAATAATCCAAGCTAGGTGATTACCAAAAATAGGGAATTCTAGGACTAGTTCTTTTCACTAATTAAAGACATTCTGAATGTGCTTTCTATCAGTTCTCATTCAACCGAAAATGTTCCAAGTGTGATGTAATTTAAAAAAAAAAAAAACCTTCATAATATATTATTTTTGATAAGGTTCTTGATGACCCACCAGGTCATAATACCCACAAGAAACATAGTTCGAATAAAACTCTATCAACAATGCTAACACTCATATTTCTCACAATATCATAGTTGTTTTGAATCCTTGATCAAATCGTGTTCTGGATCGTGTTGTCCTTGTCCAAATCGTATTCCAAATGAACATATGTGTTGATCATAAGAACTTTGCTTAAGCACTCTTATTCACATCTTTGACCTCCCTTATCCTCCACATGACCACATACTATAATCGGGTGCTTTGATACCGGACCTATGCCTTCTTACCAATGATCACATATACACATAACTCAAAACTTATCGATGGCCCTAATGTTATGATATTCTAATATATCGGAACCCTGTTGCGATGGAACAATGTAGTAATAGGATGTTGATATGTCAGGTTGTCAGGCCACTGAGTCCTAGATTGCAATTAGTTTGATAATGCGTCGAGGGGTCGATAGGCCAATACAACAAGATCAACACATTGGGTTTTCAACACTTCAGGGGATCAGAACACCTTTCCACTGACTAACGATATGTCTCGAGATGGTAGGATGGTAGAATGGGACCTTTGTTGTGGAACCTCGATATCGGTGATCCAAAAAGGATCCAGAGAAGGCTAATAACAACTCAGGACGCTCAGAATGGTTTCAACATAAGAGAAAGGGAAAAAATCAAAGTTCCAAAATCTCAGTGAAAATGGCATGATCGCGAAGAGTGTGTCGCGATATTTCTAACGGTGCAAATGGCTCGTCAAATAGAGTTACGGATTGAAAGATATTCACAATCAAAGTTTTAGTCAACCTAGCCTAGTCAACAGGGGTGAGTCAACATCTGTACTGATAATGTCAGCATCAGTATGAATGACTTCATCATCAGTATATCATACATGGAAAGTGTAGAGGGTGACACATGTCATGATGATGTCAGCATGATGACATGGAAGCACAAGAGGCTGCCACATGTCACTCATTTTTGGAATTTTTTGGTCGACTTGTGGACAAATGAAAAGTTTTCACGTGGCATCCGTACACTACGTGCCATGCTGATGTGGCATCTGTACGACATATGGCAGGGTGATGTGGAAGACTGATCTTACAATGAGGTTACATGGGACAATGATTGGCTACCATGTGGCAGTGGGAAAATTCCCAATGATGCCCAACAATCGAAAATAAAAAAAAATAATATATATATATACACACACACACCACCAAATATGGCAGTGGTTCCACCAGATTGGTGGCATATTCCACAGGTCGACTAAATTAACCAACCACCAAACTACATGCCAGAATCTTTTCCATTCTGGTAGTATCTCCGCCAAATATAGTGGACCGTCATTTTATTCACCAAACTGTTACAACAAACCCCAAAAGAAATTGGAGGCTTGCAGGTTCAACCCCGAGACCTCCTCTAACCAAAGCCTTAAAATAGCATATGCCCGTCGATTAGGCCAATGGCCTCATTATTACACAACCGCCCAGAATTTGTTATAAAAATGGGCCTTCGCTAGTGTACGTAACAAGGAGGAGAGACCAAGGTGTGATCGTATGGACTGGGTATGCATTTCGAGAAAAATGTCAATCATTTATTACAGAGGCATGCATGAAAACCGAGGCAGGGGTGTCTCTTGGGCCTAAAAGTGCCAGACTCAAATTGAGGCATGGAGATAGTCATTTTTAGGCAATTTGATGCCACGAATGTAGTGGTGATGTTTGTTTTTTGATATGAGAAAAAATTTTGTATCTTAACTCTAGAATAAGGTATACTTATGTATTTTGCCCAATTATTTTGTGGAGTTAATAAAAAGGCCTACCCATTTGAGAGAAGGACCCGAAGACGTAGTCCACAAGGGATGAACTTCGTTATCAATTTTTTGCATTCATATTTCATGATTATTTCTATTTATTTTTGAGCTTTTACTTCTTTATGGTGTACTTTAGTTTATGCTCATTTAATACAATTATTTAATAAGTCACCAGACGAAAAGATACCGAATCAACTAGGAAGTCAGGATGTTGGGGCACTGATACTACCACATTCTGCTTAACATGAAATGTGTTGGTATGTTATCTCATGGACATGTCTAAGTCCCAATATATTTGTACATCATCGATTTGATCTCTGATTCGATGACCATATCCTCCCTATCGGGATATCAATTCTCCCATCAACTGGAATGTCGAGCCTTAACACATAACACTCATTTCTTGATTTTTTTATCAGTTTGATCTACTCATGATGACCGTTGATCTGTGACAAGAGTCACTCTAGATATAATCTCATCTGTCAATTGGATTTCAATGATGAAATATTCAATAGGCGATGCCTCAATATTATGAGAGCCATACTGACGATCATATATACATGTAACTTAAAAGTTACCGATGGAATCAATGTCATGATATTCCAATATATTAGAACCTTGCTACGACAAAATAATAAAATACTAGGATGTTCGTATGTCAGTGTGTCCAACCACCGTGTCCTAACTTGTAGTTAGTCTGATAATGCACGGGGGGATCTATAGACCAATACACTGGGATTGAAATATTGAGTTGTCAACACTTCGAGGGATCGTAACACCTTGTCTCTGACTAATGATATGTCCTAGGCCAGTATGTCAGTAGAAAGAGACCTTTGCCTTGGAACCCCAATAATAGGAAGTCGGGATGTTGGGGCACTGGTACTACCTCCTTCCGCTTACTTCAAATTCACCTATATGTTAACTCATGGACCTTCTATCCTATCATGATCGATGGTGGATATTCTCCATGACTTCCTTTTTGTGATTAATACCAACCTTTGATGTCCTAAACTAGATATCATAAAATAATTCATTCCATCAATCCATCTTTGTAGATACTAACTATAATTATTTGTGTAGAATGAATATCTTCTCACTCTAGATTTCGTAGATTTATGTTCTATCTACAAATTGAATCTTTGAACCTATAAACACAATTCTAGAAGGACAATCTAACACACAGGGAACACGTCTCGATCAACATTCTTGAATTTCTAACTCAATAAATCATTACAGAGATGTACAGGGACATAAATTCCATTCAATTATACAAAAAAAAATAACACATAAGTTATCTTCTATTAATCCACTCATTGTACATAGTTTTAGAAAACATTTCTTCGCCCGATCTATAGTCTGGTATTCTTCTTTACTCCCTCTCTATCTCTTGGCCATAATTCTCATCAATTGTCCATACTCTCTGTTGGCTTGATTCCTCACTAATTGGCCACACATACATGCTTGAAGGATTACCATTTATGCATGGAAGATACACTTCCATCTCATCAAAAACAATTCCTAAGAATACACAAATAACTACAACAATATCACTCTCACTCTTTAAAATTGATGAGGATCAATTATATTGAATCCTCCATACTTAAGACAACCCACCTAATCCAACTATTTTTTTCAATTAATCCATTTACATCATAATTAGGGAAAACAAACCCTATCCTTCTAGAATATGATTACAAACTTAGGAAAACACAATCAAATACATTATAGGAGCCCACCCTCTTTAGTGAACTTCAAGACCCCCTTAGGCCTTTTCAACAAGGTTTATTTAGGAGGAAAAATACTCTTACATCAGTTCCAAAGACTCTTTGTTACCAAGGAATTTCCAAATAAGTTAATATTCTTAAGACCCCAACCCCCTTCACCTTTTGGTTATGCAAATAGTGTTTTTCACTTAACAAGGCGAAACCCTCCCTACTTATAATCACCCTTCCATAAAAAAATGAAACATACCCTCCTTATCTTGTTCAACATTCATTTGTTTATATGTCATAAATAATTCCAGTAGATAGGCATTTCCTTAGGAATATCCTTAATTGATGTCAGTCTACCTCCCCTATAGAGCCACTGATTACACCAAAAAATATTTGTCCTTTCAATCCTTCCTAAGACCCAAAACTACTCCCTCTTGTAATATCCATTTGGTTTCAAAGTAAAATACTAATATTTGAGTCCAAAACCAAGATTTAAATGGAAAAAAGGAAGCAATTGTCTCATAAATTGTTGATTCTCCTTATATATTTCATTGAATTTGATTACATACTTATGAATATTGAACTTCATCCTAGTGTATTTACTATAAAATTGTAAAATCTGTTTCTAAATTTTTTTGTTAGCCTCCAAACCATTTTTTAAGAGAAACAAATGATCAACAAAAATTTGACTGAGTTTTATAATTCCTCCAATGTCAATCCCTTTAATACATATAATCCTTTTGACCTGCTAGATAGATCTACAAAGACCTTTTGCAACTAATAAGAACAAGTAGGTGAATAGGGGACAACCTTTTCTAATCCATGTTGTTGGTATATAGAAAGGGGAGTATTCTCCATTAATAAGTACAACAAATGATATAGATGTCACACATCCCATGATCGAATTGATAATAGTTCGACTAAAACCTATATGAGTCAAAAGGAGCATGAAGTAAAGACAACAAGTTATATCAAAATATTTTGTAAGGTCAAGACTTAAAATCATGGCAAGATGTTTCTTGATTCTAATGGAATGAAAGCTCTCTTGAGAATACTTAGTAGCATCATGGATTTCCCTACCCTCTAAAAAAACAAATTGTTATGGGAAGATAAAACCAAAGAGAAACATTTGTAACAACTAACAACTAACAACTTAGAAATAATTTTGTAGACACAGTTACATAGGGAGATGGGCCTAAAATTTTCAAAGGACTTGGGCTTATCTACTTTAGGGATAGACAAAAGGTAGAGTTAAAATAAATCATTATAACCTTACCTAAAGTGCTAACTTCCTCCACCACCTTGAGTAAATATTCACCCAATAAATAAATAAAACATAAATAAAATTCGATCAATGACCCATGTGGACATCGACTCTTTTCATTTTGGAAATAAGAAATTATAACTAGGAGCTCATCCTTATATATTTCCTCATGTAACCATCTATTATCCTCTTTCATCACCAATATTGGAAAGAATGAATCAACCTTAATTATATTAATAATATTTCTCCTTTAGGTTGTTGATATAATTTACTAATGTTCCTAACCCATAGACCAATGAAATCCTTGAAACATTTGACCACTACACCATATTCATTTTCCATATCTCAAGTGGCATTAATTCTTTTCCTATAATTTTCATATTGATGGAAAATCTTTGTATTTTCATCTCCCAATTACAACCAAGCATCCTTTCTCTTCAATTTCCATTCAATTTCCCTCTCATAAAACATCTTATTTTCTTGAGTTCCAATTGCTTAAGTATCAAAAGTTATACCTCATTGATAGTTCCACTAGTATGACCCATAAAAAATTCTTCAATTTCCTTTTTTGTGTCCTTAAGTAGTCAATCTTGGTTCATGTGCCTTTCCCTAGCTAGTGAACTAATCACTGGTAGAAACACCATGTCGATTATGTGATTCCTCTAATTGTCTTTCAGAATCACCTGGAATTACTCTTCTTGAAGCCAACTAGAGTTAAATTTGAAGGTACTCCGTGTTTCTAATTATTTAAATCTAAATTAAGGAAGATGGGGAAATGATTAGTTAACCTATTTTTCTCAATTCACAATCTAAATTTGTCCACCTACTAAAGCAAGTGAGTTAAAAGTAAGAATCTGTGAAGTCTTTTGGGCACAACCTTACCAACATCGTTGTTATTCCACTAGGTAGGCTTAAGAGAAACAGGTTCCACATCAATTGACCCAACAAGTTATAAGTGATGTAAGAAGAAATATTCCAATTTATCCACTCTTCTAGGGTCCCTCCATACCTCCAATGTGGTTAGAGTGAATTTATAAATCAGATTTTATAATCACCCCACATATTTCACAATCTGTAAATCGAAAAATGTTTCCCATAAGTTTTGTTTATCTTTATAAGGTCCATACACATTGAAAACAATAAAAGGTTTCTATGGGATTTTATTGTAAATTTTGATGCAGAAACCTAAAATTACATCAAAAGAGTTTATTAGACTTAATCCAGAGTTACATCTAGTGATAAGTCCTTTGGGAAATCCAAAATAATTAGTATAAGTAAATTCCCATCCCTTGAATCTATTTTTTAGGCTATCCACTATAATATGTCTTCTATCCATAGTCTCTTGTAAAAGAAGTAGATCTGGCATCTCCACCTCAACAAGTCTAATAAGGGAAATTATTTTTGGATGAATACCCAACCACCTTATATTTGTAGAGAGAATATTCATTTCATAACACTCTTTGAGGTTTGTCCACTCTAAGAACCTCAGTAATGGGGTGTTGTCATCCCTACTATATTTATTTTGTTTCCTTCATCTGGCATGGTATAAGTATGATTTTATTCCCACATAATTATGGTTGGAATATATAAATATATCTAAAACTAAGCCACCAACAATGTTCCCACTCATATAATTTTCAATCTTTTTATGTATCAAGTGGTAATGGCCTCTACCTATATCTTCATCTAGAGATGATCCAACCAACAAAACTAAAATAATGATGACCCAAATAGATGTGCAATCCCCTTCCTATTTAGAGTAGGATGAGAAGGATTATGAATAAATTATAACCATTACCCCTACACCTTCAACAATATATGTATTTCCCTTCTTCCTTCTATTTCTATATTTTACATCTCTAGACATCTTATCGAGAGTTGGCCATTTATTATTAATACCTAGAGAGTATTTAGAAGCAAGGATATCATAATGCATGGAAGACTAGGTTTGTTCATTCAAAGAACATAAAACATACCCAACATCCAGCGCACTGAGCTACAATTATATCTTAAAATCTAGTTAGATAATTTTTCTAAGTACAAAATTTATGAGCTAACAATATTTTCAAATTTTAACTAGATGGATGAAGTCACATGGGTCTATTCAATGGTAAACTATATATGTGGGATTTGAATATTTATAGATGGCATATGAGTTAGTGCAATATATATTGGGATCGTTGATGGGCCCTCATCAAGATTTCAATAAAGTGTTGCATCACACTCATGTGACCACATCATTGCGACATCAAAAATCCCTTGTACTTGGACCTTTAGGTGACAAAATTACATGTAAACAATAAAATTAATAAATTCATACTATAATCATTATTTCATAAATTGATGTATAATTTGTACTTGGTTGAATCGATTTAAAAAGTTTTCCTCATCGATTAAGCATTGCAGTTGAGTACCTTTCTTCGTAGTGGGTATATTTGGAGATTCATGCTTGATTATGGATTCATACTTAGGTTGGGGTGGAGGACCATTGGAAACACCCTTTCCATTACCATGGGAAAATATAATGAGATATGTGAAGGAAGTTAGGATGAAATAACCAAAATTCAACCATATGCTAACCATATACGTATAGAAATCAACCATACACTAATTGAGTCTCTCACATATGCCATGTGTAGATGAGAAATTGATTGTTTACTAAAGTAAAGCTCATCATTTTCATGTCATAAAAACAAAAGAAGATTACTTAATGCATTAATTCTACATTTGTTAAAAGATGATCAATTGATGACTAATAAAGATAATTTAAACATACAAACTGTACAAAACTATATCTGACCTCTATGAGTTGTTCTACATCTCTCATGCAATAGAAGATATTCATTTGGAGTATTGATAGTGTATTGCAATGAGTGATTGGGGAACTGTATAAACTCAAGTACATTATCAGCCACAAAATAAAAATCAGGCTCTATAGTTATAGGTGGTGGTATAGATCTCTCCTTGTCTAAAGGCATTGAAATAAAACCCAATGAAGTGTGCATGGTGTTTTCCATTTCATTCCTTGCCTTAACTTAGAGATGTAATAGATCTATTAACTCCTTTGGGAAAAAAAAATACTCCTACTTGAAAATGGTACTGATTTGGTCGGAGGAAATAATATAGTAGGGTCTCCATGAGCCCCAATATGGTCATAACTGCATCCCCTACCTATACCATAAAAAAGTGACGACATTCTAGTATAGTCATGGCCCATGTGAAACATAAAATCAACATAGATATATGTTGAAGAATATAATGAAACCTCATCATGGTGGGGGAACATGCCCCATGCTCTGATAAATCAATCATAAGCATGAGGCACTACAACCTCAAGATTTTCCTCTCTATATTTTGTTGGAGCTTCATCCCAATAGGTTGCCTAGTCCCATGTGTTGTTTAAGTGAGTACAACCTATTGTTTCATCTACTTATTTTCTAATGGAAGTGCCATTTCATGCAAACAATGGTGTGGTGAAGGATTTGTCTGTTGGGTTTTCCCAAAAATTGGCTAAGGGTATTTTGCAGCATGGCCATATTTCATTTTTCCACTATCTCCACTCAATAACACATAAGTGGTAATGTCATTGTTGGGATGTAACTTGGATCCCATAAAATACTTAATTGACTTCACCAATGAGGGTTGTTTCTTTCATGGGAAGGACCATGTAAAAATAGGATCGAGGTGGAACATTCTCACCTTATTTAGTCTTTGCATTGATTTTTCCATAGGAGATTAGATTTTATCACACTATCATTTAGTAGGTGTTACAAATTCCCAGGTTTCCTCAATGTGTGGATTGAAATGTGGAGGGATTCTTGTTCCCTCTCTATTTTAGTTGTTCCAATATACCAATAGATCCATTCTTGTCCAATTTTATTCCCATAAAAAAACCCAATTTCCTTGGCCAATAAGGATTGATGATTGCATGCAAAGGATTGTCTAAAAAGAGGATAGAGGTGAGAATGTTAAAACCTTATTTTGTCTTTGCATTGAGGTTTCTGGAGGTGATCAAGTTTCATTGCACTACAAATTAATGGGTGTTGAAAATTCCCAGGTTACATCAATGTGTGGTTTGGAAGGTGGAGGTATGTTTGTTCCCCCTTTGTCTTGCTTTTTCTGATCCACGACTAGAATTTTTCTTGTCCGACTGGATTTGTATTTATTTCTAATGTAGGGGATAAGTGTTGAGAAGAGAAAGGTGCACAACCCTTTGAATCAAATCCCCATTGCTCATTTTGAATTGAATCTCATTATATTTCCACATAGTGCCCTTCATTCTCACTACAAGAAAAACACCTTGCAACGAAGTTATTTATGGAACCTCCCCCCCAAAAATGTCCCTTATATGTTTATAGAGAATGCGGGAAATCAAATTTTTCTGTGGAGTTTTT
This sequence comes from Picea engelmannii, assembly GCA_009831015.1. Taxonomy (NCBI): domain Eukaryota; kingdom Viridiplantae; phylum Streptophyta; class Pinopsida; order Pinales; family Pinaceae; genus Picea; species Picea engelmannii. The sequence continues at coordinate 893,328 of ML780050.1, forward strand.
AAAATCCGGTGTGCCTAAGTCGCCTAGATGAATGAGTTCTATTACAAACATAAAACCCATGTGATTTTACAAACATAACTCCCTCGTGCCGAACAAACAAAGCTCATCAATAACCGTTATTAATATAAAATACTAAAATATCATTTTTTATTTTATAAAAAATAAAATGCATCATGGTGCTCTATAGTAATTTAAGAACACTGGCATGCTTATAAAAAATGCAATGGAACATGTTAGAACAAATGATTACTCAATACAAAAGTTTGATTTAAAGTCTATAAACCTTCTACGGTGGGCTTAAAAAACCTACAACCCCGATGTGTCTACAATAGTGGCGTATTGGAAAACAATTAGGGTGTGCTTAATAATACTCTAGTGTAGAGTTTTTTACTATATAAACAAAAATATGTATGGTACGCTACTCATACACAAAATACCTAGTGCATCCATATATATAGTGCACCATTTTAGTGTAAAACAAAACAAGCGTACTGGTGTGTTCAGGTACAAATAACGTTATGGTGCATCTTACTATTAGGCGCACTATGAAAGGGTAAAAAAAAAGAAATACCAAACCAAATTTCATTATCGCATTTCCTTTTTTTCTTCCAATATTTGACACAATAATCGGTGTTGACATTCCTTTTACTACCACCCCATTTGTGATGCTCTATAGTGTTTCTTCCTCAATGCCCCTGTAGATTTTGTACATTTTCCAATTTCAGAAAAAAAATTGAAAATTTCATTTTTCCTCTATGAGCCAACCATGCCCCCTCATGCAAAATAAACTAGGAAAATTGTTTGTTACCTCATTTTAATTTTCATCAGATTAAAATTTAAAATTGGTCTTAAATTTGACATTTTTTTCAATTTTTTTATAATAAAATTTGTGGTGCACTTCGCGTGTTTGACACGCCCCAGATAGTGGTGCATCCTATGAATTTATAGAAAGCACCATCCATATTGATTCTTAGGTATTAACATGAAACATTGTGTGTGGTGCATTTGAAACTACACAAAACACAATATTACCAGTTGTGCATTACTGGTGCCTCCATCTTAGAAGCAATGTCATCTTGTAAAAAATCCCATCGATGCGTTATGAAAACTTTAACACACCACATATATAATGATTAACCTTTTTATGCATTTAGTTATTAACATTGTATCGGTTCACCATACAACATGGAGCATCGTGAAATTGCAAAGATAAATCACCAAACTTACTGGTGCACCTTACTGGTGCATACAAATGTTTTTATTAGAGAAAGTAGCACGAGTGCACCACATAAAATAGAGCACCGTGAATGGTGATTTATTTATAAGAAAGAGAACTAGGAATGGTGTGCATTATTTATTAAAGGTGCATCAATTGCTTTATCACATTTTTTGCAAACATAATTTGATTTCATTTTTTGATAAATACAAAATTGGTATGTGTGTGTGTGTGTGTTGTATAATTTCAATTTTTTTTTATCTATATATGTGTTCCTAAAAATAATTGTATGTGAATCAGAGATGACGACGAAGAGAAAAGGAGTAGGAGAAGCATAAGTAGATTGACACATACAACTTTCTATGTGAATGGAAGGCCAAAAGAAAAATAAAATTGACAAACTAAAAATTTGAATCTTTGCAATTAAAGTTTGTGGAGGTTTTTCTTTAATGAAGATGCAAAAACAGAGGACATTGTTAGGCGCCTCTCATAATTGAGCACACATACTCAATCCTCTACCACTCCCTCAGTGCTTTGGTTTTCATTTCCTCCTCTATAAGCCACTCGACTTTCTCGAATATAGTTTCCTCACCATTCGTATAGACATAATAACTGGTGACAACTCTCTTGTAAATTATCTCATACCTAGGCCTCCTCTTTTTCGCCTCAGGGAGATTATCAAATAATTCTTTGAGGTCAAGAAGGATTTTTTCAACCACAAAGTATCTGTAACCAAGATCCTTACTAGTGGCACTAGGAACATCAACTTCGTTCCCTTCTGTTGACTCAAAATCTCATCACCTATTATTAAAATCTTGCAAATAATTGCAAGACCTATCTCTATATTTATGATAAAATATTAATAGGTGGGTTTCCCTAGAATAAAACATATAATTTATTATTTTTAAGAATTTTCCTCAACACACTTGCATACCTGCATGTGATTAGTATTAAGATGAATCTTCAAAACTATAGTATGTTTATATATAGTTCTTGTGGCACTTGACATGTTTAGATAACAAAAAGGGTTTTCACTTCAATTCAGTGCATGTCAATGATAATAGATTCTCTTCATTATTCATCATTTTGGTGACATGGTACTTGTGAAATATTCAAATTATATGATCTTCCCCATTTCTATGATTACATGCACAATCAAAGTTAAAATGATTTTCCGTGTTCATCGATTCAAGACATATAAGCTTTGACATACATGCAATAGAGACAAGGTATGAGACATAAAATCATGGTTTTATAAGCCATATACATATGGAAAATTTTCATACATATACACAGATCTTTTTATATAGTCATAGTATGAACAAAAGATATATCATATGAATAGATTCACTTTATAATCTCACATTGGTTCCATGTTGCAACAATGGTGACAACAAAAGGTAATATTTAAGTGGAAATATCATAAGTATTAAAGCTATGGGAAAAATGTTTGAAATGTTTGAGTTGATATACAATATGGTGAAGTGACACACAATATATGTTGTACAACATATGTTTTTAATGGTATATATCATTGGTCAAAAGTTATAAGTCCAAGCTTACTCACATGGATAGACACGTTAATTATATTATGTTGTACAACATATGTTTTTAATGGTATATATCATTGGTCATAAGCTATAAGTCCAAGCTTACTCACATGGATAGACACGTTAATTTGATTTATGGTGATTTAAATGGAATATATCTTGAAGTAGATATAGCGCATGGAATTATGTTATGAGATTTGGGAATAATGCAACTTGGTCATGATATGGTTCGCATGGCATGATTTTGGTTATATGGTATCATATGTCGAGTTGGCCATGCATTTACTTCGATAGGATGTGCCATTTAATATCAAGTTGGCTTGTGCTTTATCACCTTTGCAACGAACTAGGGTTATTTCATTTGCATTGCTCGACTTGTGAAATAGAGCTCAACTTGGTTTGGAGAAAGTACCCACATGGTCATTGTCGAAACCATCCCAACTATGGTATAAACTCACCATTGGATATAATAAGTACACCAACTTTTAAGCATATTTTGTATATGATTTGTTTTTAATGGTTAAGTTTTTGCACKGTTTGCTAGTCTTGTCTATAAAAGTGATCTCTTTTCGTGTCTTTCATTTCTTAAAAAGTTGTTTGAGGAATATAATGATGGAATTGGTGGATTTTCGTGTCTTTCATTTCTTAAAAAGTTGTTTGAGGAATATAATGATGGAATTGGTGGATTTTGGAATGTAATGGTGAAAATATTTTTCGTTGCTATTGTTCGTTATCCATTTTCTCATTTTTCATCTTGGGTATGTTGATGAAAGTTTGTAAATAGTTGAAATTGGACATGATCAAACTTGTCTTTATTGTAGAATGAAAAGAAACAAGGATTCAAACTTGATTTGGTTCTTTACTGTCACTTATACAAGAATTATAGTTTTAAAAGGATTGGGTCAGAGATTTATTGGTAAGAGAATTTGAACTCAAGTTTATTCGTTGTGAAACAGTGATGAAGTTGAATTCAACATGATATTGTTTTCAAATATTTTCATTACCATCATGTTGTTGTTTTTTCTATTCTTTGACTTGGGTTATTCCTCTCAACCCATAACCTCAAATGGGTTTGAACTTGGGCTCTTATTGTTGTAAACAATAAAGGAAAGATTGGTTGAACCCCTCTTTTTGTTTTTCAAAGAAACAAACATTCGAACCCAAATTCATTTGAATTAAAACATATCAAATTATGTTGGGAAAGTGTGACAATCATCTCATTGTTCACAAGTTTAAAAAAGAACTTGTTTTTACCTATGTTGTCAATACAATTCAAAACCTAACTCATTTTTACTTTAGCATAATTGATTTTTTTTTTTTTTTTTTTCTAAAGGGTTTGGGTTTCAACTCTCATTAAAAATAGGATCATGAGCGAGGATTTTGATTGATTTTCACCTTCATTGGGGTTTTGAACTTGTTATGTGTCTTGATAATTTGATATGGGATAGGTGCTATGACTCTATTATGGAGGGTTTTGTTTTGTTGATAAAATGAATGTATCATTTTCTAAAGACTTCATATTGAATCATTTTCACATGCCTTATATTAACCTACAATCACGATTAGATGAGATTAATGAATGGAAATTGGTTAAATTATATTGTGATGGATATCATTAACCAATCAAAGAAAATGAGAATGTGAAGGCATGGTAAATTATTGGTTGAGTTATTAACATTGTTACACATAATTAACACTTTTATTCATATATCCTACTTTCCATAAAGTTAGTTCCCTTTATCCTGCTCATTTGAAATTCATTGGTTTTCATTTTAATTCCCATGTCTATGTAATTAAAGGATACACTTTGTATTTGATTTACAGTTTGAATGATGAAGATTTTTTTGTGTGGATAGTATGGTATATTATAAAAGGATATTTTAAACTGCGAATTCATGATTTTATTATTAACGATTTAAAATGATCTCATCATGATTTATGAAAGTGAACATGAATTCTCATCCATTTTTGTCATTTTACATATTTTGCAAATTACAATTCCATTAATATTTTTCCTAATCACATATATATCCATTTTCTATGCATTTCCTGGTTCATATGTTAAATATAAAAGATAATTGAATTCATGATTTTATTATTAAAGATTTAAAATGATCTCATCATGATTTATGAAAGTGAACATGAACTCTCATCTATTTTTGTCATTTTACCTTTTTTGCAAATTACAATTCCATTAATAATTTTTCTAGTCACATATATATCCATTTTCCATGCATTCCTTGGTTCATATGTTAAATATAAAAGATAATTGATTTTTACAGAGGCACTTTTAAAAAATAATTTCAAAATTAGATTTTGGAACTATAAAATGAAATTGGGTGATTATAAAATTATGGATTTTCTTCACCATGTGTCATCTACCCATCCATACCTCATTTTTATGCTTGATGAATGTGTTATTCATAAAAAAATACATAATCATGTTTGACTAATTGTAATTGATGTTTATTTTGTTGGTTTGTATCTTGCTTTGATTATTTCACACTAATGTGATTATGATGGCATATATATGAGTTTCTTTAGTTGTGGTAGTAATCAAAGTGGGAATAGGGGACACATAGGTCAAAGAGGAAGAATTCCTAATGATTTTGAGAAGAGAGACATAAATAAAAGAATGATATTCTCGATCAACTTTTATACCAAATAAGATGAATTCAATTAGTTGGTTCAAACCGACTATTTAAATATTGCTAGCCATCTTGCTTTTCACCCACCTTAGTCACCTGCTTCACCTCTTCTGCAACCTCACCCAAGCATAGTTGACTTTACTAAACCACCTAATATGCAATCGACTAATTATGGTTGTGAAAATGTATCTATGAATCCTCCCTCCGACCTCTTGTATAGTACATTGGAGTAATGTCTCGTTGCCACCTCCTCCTCCTATACAACCTATGCCATTGGTTTATTTTATAACCTCTCATGCACATTTTGTCTAGATTCCTAAAAATTTTAAAGCACCACATTTTGAACCTGAACTAGATAAAGGATAAGGGCCTGCAATTTATGTAAGCTCAGATTCATATGAGACCTCCTCTTACACAATAAAGACTCTCCCTACTAAACTTGAATATAATGAAATAAAAATAGCATTTGATGACATGCACCCTAAAATGTAAAAGGTTGAAGAAAAGAAGTTCGTTGATCCATACTTTCTTAAACAGAGGGCTGCACTTTCATAAGGAAGTAGATAAAAGGAGGTTACTTCAAATAAAAAATATTATTTATTATTTTATTTTTATGATGTGATGATGCTTTCACTTTGACATTTGAGGCATATTTTTGAGACAATAGGCACGATATTAGTTTTTTGAAAAAAAATCATATATATCATGCCATCATGATGTTTTGGGAGATACAAGTGTTTTGATGATGTGGAATATTCATATTTATTTCCTTTTGATATATATTTTTTATGATATGCATGATATTTGAGTAAAATCTAGAGTCACAAGGAAAAAGTTGAAAATAAAAGGAATAAACGACATATGGGAGTCCCACCTATTAATTTTTATTTATATTTATTACAAAATAAATTTGAGCAACCCACGAAAGAGGAGATGAAGTCTAGAGAACTTAGAGAGAGACAGAGGATATACTTTGTCAAGAGGGAGGCTACGTTGATGTTCTAGAGTAGGGAGGTTGTTGTTGTTAATTCATTCATGTTCGAGGAAGAGGAGTATGTGGAATAAGAAATGGGAGAGAAGGACAAGGGAAGCAAATAATAGAGATCAAGAGTTTATTTCTCATGTGCCCCTTCTAGATAAGAAAGTGATCAAGTGCATGACTGTGGAAAAGAAGAAGCATGAGCATATTAGTAAATACATGAGTGAGGATTTGAAGGAGCGGGTCAAGGCCAAGGAAATGTTTAATATTCAACGATAAGGTATATTGGTGAAGTTTATGGATCATCAAATTTGTTTTCAATTGTGATTCTTAACTTTTATTAACTATACAATATGGGTCAGAGCTGTGACACCAAGTTAGGGTTTAGGGTTTCTACTGCTTTGATACAACTACTCACCCCATTGAGGAACATGCCTCTGAAGGAGGGAGGGCCAAGAGGCCCCACGTACAACTAGTCAACGATGAATGGAAGCATGGGGGAAGGCTCTATGTAGCCCACCTTCGAACCTCCCCCCGATCTACGATCTATATTATTAGCTGAAGGAACCTTCAAACACAAGGATATGGACATTAATTCAGGGAAAGAGCTAGCACCCGCAAATGCATCAAGGCCATGGCTACTAGGCAAGTGTATCCCACAAGCACCACAAGCCCTAAAATACATTGTAATTTCTCCCTGCATTGAGGAGCATAAAAAATATATGAGATATTATGCCTTAGTAGGTAATTTTTTAGGGCTCTAGCCCTCGAAACAAGACCTGGTCAAATGGATACAACACTGGTGGAAGCCCAAAGGAAATTATGAACTAAAACTAGGCTCCAACGGTTTCTTCACCATCATCCTGCACAACCTCAAGGACCGAAACCACATTTTTTACGGAGGGTTGTATTTTTTCAACTCTGCGGCACTCTTCTTAAGGTTCTAGATTGAGAAATTTAGATCTGAGATGGAAGACTTTGCACATGCACCAGTGTGGATCATAATATATTCCCCACCTCAGGAATTCTGTTTGGAGGAGGTCCTTGCAGGCATAGGTAACACCATTGACATCTATGTCAAATCTTCAGAGGCCACTAAGCAAAGACGATACACCTCATATGCGCGCATCTGTGTATACCTGAATATATCCAATATGCTCTCGGGATCCATAGTCCTAGAATAACATGATGAGGACTGGTTGCAAACCATTGAATATGAGCATATTTCGTTTAGATGTAGGAAATTCCATGAGCATGGGCATCTCTTCAGAGAATTCCCCCTCAATGCCACAAACAAAGAGGGGAATTCAGATGCCGACAAAGACAAGGATGGATTCGCTCATGCGTCTGGAAAGTTCAGACAAGGAGGAAGAAAGCAGGCAACCCAGGAAAGTAAAGATCCATCCACCAACAACAAATATGCGGTCCTATAGGATCAACCGGAGAACCCCTCAGACCCCAAAGAGGTGCAGACTGAGGAAATACCCCAGTAAACAGGCAAAGGGAAAGAGGGATCAATCCTGGAGATGAATCCAAACATTTCATCAACAGACCCCACAACTTGAATAGAGGATCACTTGGAAACAACAGAGGGGGATGCCTAGATGGACCTTGATGAGAAAGAACTAGCAGGTGTGGACCTAGAACACCTGGAGCATGCATACCGACACCAGAAGATGTACACCATACCCCCAGATCAACTACAAAAAGTGCACAAGATCTTCCTTAACTCCTTAGCTGAATCCACAGCCATATCCAGAAAGGGTTTGGGAATACAAGTGAACTAGCCAAAGGATCAGAGCAAACCCGAGAAATATGAAAAGAGAAGAGGAAGGAAGTCAGCGAATAATCTCATACAAGAGATAGGTCACTTCATGGTGAACTCCAAGCAGATCCACCTCATCTCAGATAACTTTCCCCCTCTCCCCTCCCCCTCCTCCTCATGAATATTCTCTCCTGGAATATAAGAGGTCTCAATGGGCGTAGTAAGCAAAAACTGCTACGAGATTTGATATAAGCAGAGAAACCAGACATAATATTGCTCCAAGAAACAAAATGCGCTACTAAATACATAGATAAGATTCTCCCCTACTGTTGGAAGCAAGGGAAAGCAGTACCCACAGCGACCACAGGCACAGTCGGAGGCCTAGTTGTACTCTGGAACTCTAGCACAACCATTATGGAAACCTTCATCGTGACCAAATGGTTCATCACAGATGCCTACAAGCTCATCGATTCCAATAAACCTGGCCACCTCTCCAATGTCTAAGGACCGACCAACACCAGGGATAAGCAAGCCTTCCTAAAAAATTTGGAGTACTTGTCTACCTTAACCAAGGATAGCAGATGGATTGTAGGGGGCGACTTCAACCTGATATGCAACCTGGATGAAAAAAAAGGAGGATCTCAGCACCTGGAACAGGAATCCAAATATTTTCAAAATATTATAGATAACATCGACCTCATTGACCTAGAAACCCCTAATGGCACCTTCACTTGGACAAACAGAAGAATTGGTACACATCAAATAGATTGCAGACTGTATCGGTTCCTAATATCAAACTCCCTACTATTGTAAGGTACAACTATTGAGGAAACCATTCTAGATTTCTCATGAGTCAGATCATTGGCCCATTCAACTATGGCTTCATGTGCCGGCCACCCCAGGTAGGAAACCCTTCAGGTTTGAACAGTTCTATCTCAGCCACCCAGATTTCCATGAAAAAATCCATGGGTGGTGGAGGGAGGCAGAGATACCTTACGGCTCAAAGATGTACTGATTCCAGCAAAGTCTTAAGAATCTTAAGAAACAACTCAGACTCTGGAATATGCAAACCTTTGGCAATATTTTCGCCTCCCAAAAGCACTTGAAGGATCAAATGAGCATTGTACAAAGACAAATCTGGGAGCAGTGACTCACTGATGGCCTCAAAACCTAGGAAGCAACTTTAAGCCAACAACTGGATGACATGAAAGCCTAAGAAGAGATTTTGTGGGAACAAAAGTCTCACATCCAGTGGCTCAAGGAGGGTGATCGAAACACCAATTTTTTTCACAGGTCCACCATTCAGCGGCAACACACCAATCGAATCACACAACTAACCTCTAGCAATGGCCAACTCATCCATTCCCATGAGGATTTGGAGAAGGAATTATTCGCATACTAAAAATACCTCCCAACAGAACCCATACAGAATAGATCTCAAGCCATTTCCAAGATTACGCAACACATACCCACCCTAATCACTCAGGAACATAATGTTTCTCTGCTCAGGCCCATAGCTCTTGAGGAAGTAGATCAAGCGCTCCAAGACACCCCCAAAGGAAAAGCTCTAGGACCAGATGGATTTACTAGCGACTTCTTCCATCATTGTTGGTGGATGATCAGGGAAGAGGTTTCAGAAATCATTGAAGACTCCAGATCTTCAGGGAAAGTCCTCCCAGCTCTCAACGCTACTTTCCTAACCCTCATTCCCAAAGAGGGGCAGATGAATCACCCCAAGAAGTTTTGACCCATCACTCTTTGCAACATCATCTATAAACTCCTAACCAAAGTGATCTCCATATGACTCAAGCCCATCCTATGGTGGATCATTTCTCCATAGAAATTGGGCTATGTGGAAGGTAGGAAAATCTTGGACAGTGTCATCCTAGCGCATGAAGTGATTCACTCCTTGCAGAAAACCCGTACACCATGTATGCTCCTAAAACTGGACCTTTCCAAAGCTTTTGACAAGCTAAGTTGGGATTACATGTATGCAATGCTCCTGGCCTTTGGCTTCAACCACACTTCAGTGGATTGGATTCTAAATCTTACCTCATCTACTTTCTTCTCTATCCTAGTTAATGGGGTCCCTTCTCGTCCTTTTTCTCCCTCTAGAGGAATCAGACAAGGGGACCCTTTATCCCCTTTCCTTTTCATTATCATGGCCGAGGGTCTCAGTCACTCTATTCACGCTGCCATAGCAAGTAAATCATTGACTGGTCTACCCCTGCATGGTATCTCTCCTCCAATATCCCACAACCAATTTTTGATGATACCCTGATGATGGGCTCCCCCACAGTAAAGGAATTCCACTCTTTCCTCTTGATCCTTCAAACGTTTTGTGATGCCTTAGGACTGGACTTCAACAAAGACAAATCCCATATTTTCTTCTTCAATACACCAGCTCCGATTCAACATGATATCTCTGAAATCCTGGGTTTCACCCGAAGCTCCCTTCTATCGAAATACCTCGGCATCCCGTTGCTGGACAATGCCCTAAGGAATAGTTCGTGGGAGAATATTCTCTCCGCCTTTTCTAAGAGGATTTCTTCCTGGACCTACAGAGCCCTCAATCTCTCCAGTCGCCTCATTTTACTTAAAGTAGTGCTACAAGCCCTACCTGTTTATACCTTTTCTGATCTCGCAACCCCAAACTTTGTCCTTACTACCATCAAAAACCTACAAAGGAATTTCCTCTGGCAAGGACTTAAAACAGGGAAAAAACTGGCACTGATCAGCTGGGATAAACTTTGCAAACCCAAAGCTCAAGGGGGCCTTGGGCTAAGGGATCCCCCAGTGATGAACAAAATCCTAAGCACTAAGATCTGGTGGAGATGGCTCAAAAAACCTCAAGATCTATGGGCCAATATTTGGAGAAGGAAATATGCACCCAACATGGCGGAGAGGAGCTTGACTAGATGGAATGGGGACAACCGTGGATCCCTAATCTAGATGGCAGCCAGGCAGAATCGACATCTTGTCACAAGTCATGCCTTCTGGGAAATTAGAAATGGGAAAACAACTTTGTTCTGGAAAGATTCGTGGCCACAATGTCCAATTTTTGAGCATGAGGACTGGGCTAACACCTTCAGCATCCCAGCCACACAGGTGGGCCTGACAAAAGTAGTAGATTAATGGAAATACAATCCAATAGAGCCCACCTGGAGAGGCTGGATTTCAAACAAGGAGCACCTGAATTTAGAGGCACACGTGGACCTTCGGCCCTGACACAGTGAAATCAATAAAAGGAAAATCCCCATTCTGGCAAGGGAGGACATCGTACGATGGGGATACTTGCCAAGGGGCACCTTCAGCATAAAAGAATCCTATGCCATTAAAACACATTTGGATCCATTACCCCTAAGGAAGGTGTGGAACAAAATATGGGCCCTGAAGCACTGGCCAAAAATCAGTCTCTTCCTCTAGATTGTAACTCACTCGAGCATCCTCACATGGGATAACCTTTCAAAAAGGGGCTTTGTTGGTCTGTCCATCTGTATGCTTTGTGGAGAAGAAGCCAAGACTATGAACCATCTCCTCAACACCTACCACTACACCAATCAAGTTTGGGATCAAGGTGCATTGATCATGCGCACCTCAGACCACAAGTGGGACAGTATCATCGACACCATAGCAGAATGGAGAGACAATGATTTTCAATCACCCCTTCTCAATCATATCTGGCAACTTCTCCTAGGATTTATACTTTGGAAAATATGGAAGGAAAGGAACAAAAGAATCTTCAGGAATGATTCGCTCCCTTGGAAGCACTATTGGAAGCAAAGCCGCCTCAACATACTGGAAACCATCAGGCTACAACATTGGAAAGCAACGGATCTGAATGGCCCTCCTTCTGAGCAAAGTATTCTTCATCACTGGAAATTCAATCTGGTTCAGATTTCATCCCCCCCCCCTCACCTCTCAACCTCTTCAAAGAATCCCCACATATTGGACCCCCCCCATGGAAGGCTTCATCAAAGTCAACTTCGATGGAGCCTCCAAGGGTAACCCCGGGACAACCGGTTTTGGAGTGGTCTTTCGCGATCACTGAAGCCATATTCTTCTAATTAATGCAGGCAACCTAGGCCACAC
>ML780050.1:937786-954903 GCA_009831015.1 Picea engelmannii
AGGACATAGATTACGTCTTTCAAAAGCATGATTTAAAAAATGTCGACTATCACAAGCACATGAGTCATATCAATAAAGAAATATGGTTTTTCATGACTTTAAAAGACACGAATATACCATTTCAAATATTAGAGTATGGAATCTATCCATTGTCTCTCGAAACAATTATAGCCAAGGTGCATGAGAGAAATAATTTGTATGCCCATCCTAAAATATGGAAATGATGAAAGTACCACACTCCAATACCAATGCCTCTTTTGAAATCCCATTAGCTAACATGTTCATCTCCCTATATATATATGAGACAAAGAAATGTGTGTGAAGGACATCATTTGTCATTGTATATCATCAAAAAATGGTTGTAAGGTGAAATTTCTGAGTTATGCTTCCTTTCCTATGATCCAAATTTATGAGCAGAATGAAATGAAACACAGATCTATAACATTAACACAGATATATAGAGGAAAATAACATAGATACGATGTAGTATAACTTCTATTCAATAAAGAAATTTGTTGAAACTGTAAAATGCAAAATGAAAACAATCTTGCTCGAATGGTGGTAGCTAATCTTTGAGAAGAGATGTGGCAAATACAGAAATTCGTCTGAGGACATTACAATAAGGCCTCGAGGTGTTTTTATCATCAAGAAGTAAACATAAAATCCTAGAGGTCCAAAAACCTACACCTAGGAGATGAAGCACCAAAAGTCATGTGGGCCCCGATGGGGTAAGTTTGTACATCAACTTCCCAGGGTGGTAACTTTTGTATACGATCTTTGTTTTAGGCACATGATATCCTATTGGAAAGGTCTATCCGAAGAATACACATTATGCTGTCACACTTTGACTTCGTGTATAGTGTGCTATGGAAGGCCCAAAAAATGATGTTTAGGGCCTCAAAACGACCATGAAAGTTTAGGATCCGAAAAGCTAGAAAAAAACTGCCAAGATGAAAATTGCAACTGCAAAGATGAAAATTGTAACTGCTAAGATGAAAGTTGTATGTGATCTAGTTGGAAGAGGTGGGTGGCCATCGATATCCACCTAGATCAATCCTCTCTCTTTAGGAAGCAATGGTCTCCATTGTGTTGATTTCAATACTCTTCTGTTCAATTGAAAATCATGGGTTTATCTATCCCTTTGCTAAAGATTAGGGTGAATATATTGATCCACTAGGATTCTCTACAATATGTTGTGTGGTAAATTGAAACTATTCTTGAACCATAGAAGTGGGAATTACTATGGAGATTCTGAATACCCGGAAAGGTAAATTCTGCAGAGTTGACTCATCCTAGCTAAAGGTGAACCTTTGGTTCATTCTCTTTCTCCACCTAAGCTCATCAGATGGTTTTTAGACCTAATATTAGAGGAAATTTCAACTTAAAATGGGCCTCCTAAGGAAAAATCAATAAAATTATAAAATAATGCCATGTAGACATTGTATATTACTATTTCACTTTTATGAGAGTTTCCCATGAAATAACCATATAATAATAATATATAATATATAATAATATAATATTATTATATTATATTATATATATATATATATATATATATATATATATAATTTGATATGTTATATATAATTTGTTATTATATATTAAATTTAGTTATATTTTTTTATAGTATATTATATATTATTATTTAGTATATGTATTAAATTTAATTAATCTTGGTGATCACAAGTGTGTTAATGTATTAACGACACCTCAATAATACTATCTCTTATTTACTAAAAATATTTGAAAATGGGTTAGTATATTTATTTCACTCTTAGGGTAAACAAATTATATTATTAAAAAATTTCACATATCTCCAAATTATATAATAAAAAATTACATAAGACATGAACTTCTTTTGATTTTTAGAATATTTCGGTTGGCTAATACATGATGACATGGAATTTGTATTAGGGTTGGTAGGACCATTTTTCAACCAAATTTCCTCTAATTCAGATGAGGAAATTTCTGTTGAATTTGACTCTCTGTGAGCCAATTGCCTTGGTGCAGGAGTTGCCCCTCTTTGAAAACCTGATAAAGATAAATATTTTGTTGGCGAGCGCCCTTGACATGTGTGTCCATGTTATGATTAGTGGATTCATGTTCCATGCAATCAAGGTTGAGCTATGTTAGTGTCGATTGTTTTGTTATCACTGAAGTGTCCAATAAGGGTGGAAATTATGGTCAAAGGAGGTCCACATTATAAACTGGGTGCAATCCAAAGAAGGGGGTAATGTTAAGCTCAAAAGCAATGTCACCCACAACCTTGGTGATGGTTTAAGGTACATAGAAGAGTGGACGAAGCTTCCGATGGGGTCCTGTAAGGAGTTCTTTCTGCAAGTGAAAACAACTTTTATCTACCACCTAAAACTTGTGTGATCCCCGATGTTGATCATGGTGCTGCTCGTACTTGGCATTAGACTTCTACAAAATATGTTGAATCTATTGGTGGATGTGATGGATTCGTTCAATGAACTGAGTGGCTTTGTTGGATTCAGTTTACAAATGAGATGATTCTGCCTGTGGTCGGTCGAGCTATGTATGAACCTATTGTATTTGTGTTGAATATAGAGAATACTCTCATCCGATGTGTGAAGATGCTTGGAATTTTACATGTGCAAGATATGCACAATCATCCTGTTGACGAACTTGATTTGGCCATCTGTTTGTGGATGGAAGGCCATGGATTTGGTGAGCTTGGTGTCCAACTGTGACCAGAGGCTTGACCAAAATGTGTTGAGGAATCGATTGTGTCGATATGAGATGATAGTTTGTGTTATTCCAAAATTTACTCACACTCGTTCGAAGAAGACCTTGGCAGTGGCTTGTGTTGTGATGTTCTTCTTGTAGGAGACTAGAATCTTCATCTTGGAAAATTGATCAACAACCATGAAAACATAGTAATATCCCTACTTGGTTGAAGGAAGGCCTGACATGTAGTCCATCAAGATGGATTCCCAGGGCCTGTCAAGAGTAGGAAGAGGGGTTTACATGTCCTATTTCTTAATGGTTGGTTTGGCAATGGCTCAGGATTTGCAGGACCTAATATACTTGTTGAAATCTTGTCAGAGTTTAGACCAATAGAAATGTTGTTGGAGAACTGTCAATGTATTTTCTATGTTGAAGTGTCCTTTCATCTGATTGTAGTGAGCTTCCCAAATCAACTTCACTCACTCGCTCGATGAAACACATAGATGGCCCATATGGCACAACAACGCATATTGCAGATGAAAATCAGTGACAACTGTGTTTTTGCCCAACATATGGTAGGTAGTGGTGAAGTTAGGATCTCTCTGTATAGATGGGGCCATCCAGAGTTCTCATGTCCACATGAGTGTAGCACCCTGGTTAGTGAGACAACTAGAGGTTGTTTGAGCCAGTCGACGACGCGGTTGGTGCTCCTTGTCTAATAATTGATGTTGATATGGAAATACTGCAAATATGTGGACAATTTATGATGGCGTTCATTATGCAATTTTCCTTGTTTTTGTGTGAACTACAGAGGCTTATGACAAGTGTCGATGATTGTCTCCTTCCCAATAACGTTATGTCTCCACTGGTGGTAGGTTTGTATAATGGAGTACAGTTCTTTGCCATAATTGGGGTACTTACAAACAGTATCTGATGGCGTCTCACTATGATAGGCCATAAGATGTCTATGTTGAGTGAGACATGTGCCCACATCATATACTGAAGTGTTTGTCTCAATCTAAAAAAGATGTTGCAGGTTGGGTAATGAGTGCACCGTGGTTGAGCACAAGCGCTTATTGAAATCATCGAACACTTTCTATTGTGACTAGACCCACATGAATGTTTCCTTGCCACCTCCCCATGTCACTTGGCTAAGGGCCCATGCAATGTGGGAGAATCCAAACACGAACCTACGATAGAAATTGGCAAGGCCTAAGAAGATCTGAAGCTCAGTGACTGTGTTCGGGGATGGCCAGTCACGAATGACCTGGATCTTGTATGGATCAACATGAAACCATGCTCATCAATAATATAGCCTAGGTACTAGACCCTTTTCATGTCGAAGGAGCATTTTTCCAAATTTTCATATAGCTTGTGTTGCCATAGAGTGTGTCGAACCTGTTGAATTTGATGCAAGTGTTCCACCCAATTATTGTTGAATATGAGTATGTCATCCAAATACACCACCACAAAAGAATTGTTGAACAAACACAAGATATCGTCCATCATCCTCATGAAATTTGTTGGGGAATTTGTAAAGTCAAACAGAATGACCAACGATTCAAAATATCTTCTTTGTACTTGAAGGTAGTATTCCATACATTGGTCTTCTCTATTGGGACTTGGTGGTAGTAGGAATTCATATGAATATTACTAAAATATTTGGCCCCCTTGAGATGGTCAAGGAGATCATCAATTTGAGGAATTCTGTACTGGTTCCTGACTGTGTTTTTTTTTAGGGCCCGATAATCAATGCAATGTTTCCAAGTCCAGTATTTCTTCTACATAAGGATGATTGGGCTTTCACAAGGTGATGATCTTGGGAGGATATGCCCCTTTTCGAGCATCTCTTAGATCTCGCGCTTGATTTCCTCATTTTCTAACAGAGAGTGATGATAGACTGGCCCATTGGGTAGCGATGCACCAGGGGTCAGATCGATTAAGTGCTTGACCTGAAAGTGCAGAGGTACCCTAGTGGGTGAGGAGAAGATGTTTTTGTATTCTTCCATGACCTTATCCACTTGCTTTTGTTGCATGGAGAGACCAGTCATGGAAGCCATGGATGTGGTTGCAACCTTCTCCTCACTTTGAGCATGAATCACAAAGACAACAAAATTCTCGGTCTGATAGATGACCTTCTTGCATTTCTTGGAAAAGATCAAGGAAATGGTGGTAGATTGGACTACCTCGGGTATCCTATATAATTTATTGTCCAAATTAATAATAACACTATGAGGCCTAAAATCATATGCAACATGACATTTCTATAAATAAGGTTTGCCTAAAAGAACATCACAAACTTCAAGGGGTCGACATCAAACAATACCTCATCTTTGAAGGGCTTGATGCCATAGGGCAGGTGACACTATTGGCTATTGCAGAGATCACTCCCTTAGTGGAGCCATCCGATGGTATACGACTCTGGGTGTGGTGTTCTCTGCAGATCCAACCTCTTGATGACCTCCACTAAGATGATTTTCTTTTGGATATCGCTATCAACAATGAAGTGCAATGGAGTACCCTTCACCCACATTTGTGAATGAAAGAGGTGCTCACCTTCCTATGGTTCATTAGGTTTGTCGGGCTAGAACTTGGTGGTTGTCGCAATGGTGGAACTAGGTTCTACATCAATGATTCATCTCCCTTTTTCTAGTTTTAAATCAAAGTCAGGTCTTGCATCTATAACATCTACATCTATTTGACCATTTGTCTACAACATCTACATCTATTTAACCATTTGTCTACAACATCTACATCTATTTGACCTTAAAATATAGGAATACCAAAATCGATTTGTACCTTGAAGAGGGTGGTGCCTCCACTTAAGGAAGATGCATTTCCTATTGTTGGAAACAGCCGAAGTATTTGTGCAAATTTATCCATCATCTTGTTCCTTTGTCGTGGGAGGGATTCCTTGAGAAAAAATTTAAAGGGATCTCCTACCCCATACTCTCTTTTTTCTTCCCCCATGGGAAGTCTTCGGGTTTAGCGAGGCCGATCTTGCAAAGGATCAACTAGTTCGAGTCCCAACTTCTTATACCTTGACCTCGTTAGGGACATGCAAAAATAAGCAAATGAAGAGTAGACTGCTCCGATACCACTAATCCATATTTATGAGCGGAATAGAATGAAACATAGATATATAACATTAACACAGATATACATAGGAAAATAATAGAGATACAATGGAACTTAACTTCTATTCAATAAAGAAATCTGCTAAAATTGTAAAATGCATAATGAAAACAATCTTGCTCGAATGGTGGTAGCTAATCTCTGAGAACAGATGTGGCAGCTAATATGAGCACATTACAATGATGCATCCATGCCTTTTTAGTGTCAATAAGTAAACTAAAAACCCTAGACATCCAAAAACCTAACCCTAGGATATGAAGCACCAAAAGTCATGTGAGCCTTGATGGGGTAAGTTGATACATTAACTTCCCGAGGTTGTAAATTTCGTATATGATCTACAATCTCCCATTGGAAATTTATATCCAAGTACTACACATTATGCGGTCACAATCTAACCTCATATACAATATGATTGTGGCGGGCCTAGAAAACATTGTTTAGGGCCTCAAAATGACCCTACAAGTTTAGGACCCAAAAAGATAGAAAAAAACTGCCAAGATGAAAACTGTAACAACCAAGATGAAAGTTTTTAATTTGAGATCCATAAATTCATATTAATTGTTATTTTCATACCCTATCCTATCTCTGAAGGATATATTGTTATTTGAGGAGAGATACAAAATTCCTCCAGAACCTTTTTTTGGGGGATTCCCTCGAGAGGCACATTCAAAGTATGCCCAAGGAATGTCATTATTTATGACTTCTTCCTTCCCCCCCTATTAATTTTGTTTTTCATATACCTATGGGTATGCATTTAATATATTTAGATATTTATTCCACATTTGAGGGAAAGAGTTTCTTATCCTTCAAATAGCTTCAAGTTTCTAGTGAGCCATCTTCCCCAAGATATATTGAGTTGAAAAGATCTAATATTCATTGTATCCTTATTTGTATACCAATACCTGAAGAATTATTCACTAGTTCCTCCTTTCCATACATTCTTAAACCCTATCATGCTTCCAAATTCTTTCTAGATCTGTTCGGAAAAGGAAGAGGTCATAAGTAAGTGATATATTGTTTCCTCTATTTGTTGACATAGACTACACCAACCAGGGCCAAAAAAAAATATTTTTCTATAGAACATCCCATGCAGGGTCCCTTTTATTTAAGGACAACCACTTGAAAATTTTATTTTTGGAGGGTTACCCTAACTTCCATATGAGTTTCCACCACAAAACTATTTGTCCCTCTAAGCCTTCCTTGTTGAGGGATAAATATGCTAGTTTGGGCACATACACGGTGGGGTCTCCACTCCATTAAACTATGACATAGAGCTTGTGCTCATGGATATTAAATAATACCTCTAATTTCAATAGATATTGACAAATACCTATGAAAATAATTTTGTTGAACCCTCCTCCCAATACATCTTTCTAATAAAAATAACCACTGTTTTTTCTAGATATCCCATGGGTGTGTGCACAAAGTTGGTGGATGAAAAAGTGCCAAGGGGGTAAGCAGGAACACACACTCGTAGGAACACGTGCACATTCTCAAGAACGTGCACATGTTCCTAAAGCTATAGGTTTGGAAAAACACGAACCTCAACTCAACTTTCCACATAGGTTCATCGACATGAACACGTGTGCGTTCTTAATAACATGTGCATGTTTCTAAGAAGAATGTGCACACATTCCTATGATATAACATTTTTAATGGGCTCCAGACACGATTTGTTCCCATTTTCACACATCTCACTTATGTTTTTACCCTCATGCAACAAATAGAGAGGAGGTGCTCTATGAATATATTGCCATCGCATCCCATTCAAGCTAGGTATGCTTGATTTCTCTTCTTTTCCACCCAATTTAGTAATTTTTATTTGTCTTCAATCAATTTAATACATTATAAAAAATCTAAATTATATAAATTTGTAATCTTATAGAGAAATCTTATCTAGAAAAATTAGAGAGTCACCTCTTACATTACCTAACATTTCCCCTTTAAAAATAATTATAGAGAATTTACAAGAAATGAGATTATTTTGTTGTTATTTTTTTCTTAAAATATTTATTGATGTTTTTTGTAATTTTCTATTTTAATTAAAAAAATAAACCTAATTTACATGCCATGCCTTATTAAATTGGATCATATATTATAAAATGGAACCGAGAGACAACATAAACCACCAACCAACACACCAAGGTGAGGGAAACCCCAACCCACCACAACTACCCAACAGAAACACCCAACTTGATGAGGATTTGGACACATTAGGAACACTTGTAAATCAATTAATGGAATGAGAGAACTGAGAATAAAGTCCTTGGTCATTTCATTGGACGTCATTGTGAGGTCCATTGCAAGTTACCAAGGGAAATTGACTTCTATTTGTGAATATAGGGAAATCATGTTTGAGTATTACAACACTAGATTGGATAGAAATCAAGTGGGGGACTTGGGTATATCAAAAAAACAATTGATGTCTATTTTTAATGATCCTCAATCTTAAAAACAATCACCCATAACCAATAAACACATTTTCATTGACTAGTGCATCCATCCACAAATTAGTGAAAACTAGATGGATAGGTGGTACATGGTATTTGATAAACCTCCCTGCAATAAGAGGGAGGTGCCTTTAAAATTTTTGCGAAAATTATGGGATGAATTTATTTTGGGTTAATATGTAAACTACTTTGACATTGGTGACTTCCTGGGGGTGGCTCTAGGGTTCACATAGGACCGATAACATGCTAGACGCGATCCCATGTTAGGTCCTTGTCCCCCTAAGCCAAGGCCTGACCCCCCTACCCAACATCTTCATGTTGTAGAGAGATTGTAGCCTAGTGCAACATGACATCATTGTTACACTATATTAGCATGATGTTCCTTCTGATGACATTGATAGAGGTGTCAGAGCTTCACCTCGTACAATAGAGTTCAATCAGGAGAGGGTACATGGACATAGAAATCTTCCATGTGAACCTTGTTATCACATAATATGTAGTTTCCAAAAGCCTAAAGGAAATGAGGCCTAGATTGGCATAACATAGAGGTGGACCTTTCACTGTCACCCCAACATGGTACCTCTTTCTCTTTAAGATGAGGATAACCTCACTGCAAGGGAGATGTCCCAGGACCTAGTTGGTTGATGAAGGGTAATAAGACTAGGTGAAACCCATGCCTCTCTCTAGGTCACTCAAAGGAGAGAAGTCACTTGGTAAATTTTAAATGGGAAAAGGAAAATCAAAGTGAATGGTACCTTCCCTTTACCATTGAAACATCAAACGTTATAAATAACAATGATTTCAATGATTATGATCAATGACTTATAGATAATTTATGTGCTACTAAGACAAGTTATATATGAACAAGGATTTAAAGTGTAGTAGCAACAATATAGCTGGAAATTTCAAGTTATGATGACAAAAATGATATAAAAAACTATGAAATATTATAGTACTATGTTGCTTACAATTTTAAAATTTAAACAAGTCAATAAATGACCTCAATGGGTTGTCAAAACACTTGCAATAGTAATAAAATGATTACAACAACATAACCACTTTAGAAAAATACTTTAATGAGGAAATGGAGCAACTACTTCAACACATATTGATTATAGCTTGCCTAATACAAATGTTGGGTGGTGCTATAGAAAATTTAAGGGATGATAGGGTCTGCAAACAGTGGTTTTAATAGTAGTTACAACAACAACAACAAATTATAGTAACTTCAGAAAAATTACTTAGGATATCAACAAAAAGGGGAGACTAAAGCCTTCAGATGATAGCGCCCAGGCTTGTGCAATTTACAGATAGTTTACTAGGTTAATAGGATTGTTAGGGATTCAAAACAACGGTTGTAGCAACAACAAGCTTTAAGTAATGATAGCTTTTATAAAACCTTCACACATGTACTTTGAAAAGGAAATTAAATGCACACTTTTAGCTTTGGTTGATTATACCTTTCCTCATACAAATTCTAGGTTTATTTAAGAGATCATATAAGCTTGGATATGCTACTAGGTAATGATTGTAGCAGTGATTATGACAGGAACAAGGTAGGGTTAGTTTAGTAGGCTAGGTTAGTGTTAGTGTTAGTTAGTAAGAGCTTCAAGGAAGAGAGTTTGAAAGTTTTTTTTTGTCTCATTCATCCACAAGAGCACAAAAATTAGTGCCTTTAGGGGCTTATGGAGCCAATTAAAGAAACAATATAACTTAGGAAGTAAAGAAATGATAATACATTTCCAAGGAACGAGGCAGATGCAAGAGGTGTTGGCACTTCAAGGCCTCAAACATCTAAGTCTTAAGAGAGTTTTTGCTAGAGAATAGGCACTTCTAGGCCCTAACGCACCTTCCTTCCTTAGGATTTTGAAAAATAATTAGTAATTAGAGTGAGGTTACTAGAGAGATAGCACTTTAGGGCTATAGTAGTCAATTCCAAACAATGTATAATTGGAAATTCAAGCTAGTAGAAATTTTATAGGGAAAAAAGAAGAACTTATGTTTATCCCCTAGGGTTTAAACAAGAAATTTCACAATCTTTGACATGAAACAAGAAAATTTTACCACAAACATTCATTACATAAATAAAATTCATATTTTCTACTTACTTCAGCAAGAATAATCAATTCAACCGCTAGTTGAAGACCATTCCACCACGAAAAATGCCAAGATACACCACCATAAAGCTTCCCCAAGAGATGCACGCTAGTAATTCCAGCCAATATCCCTTGAAGAGGGAGAACATTTCAATCCACAACTTGTGTGTGTTTATTTATTATCAAATGAATTCCACTTTTGTCTTATTTATACCAAAATTGTGACCTTAATTAGTTTTTAGGTCAATAATAATGCCGACTTGGCTAGTTTACTACAAAAATTACATTTTTGCCAAAATAAATTCAGTTTTCATCTAAATAGGCCTCCAAAGGTGATGCCATGATCCTCTAGGGTGATGTTGGGCCTCATGTTTCGGACGTTGGGAAAAGGAGATGAAACATTGGGCCTCCAAAGGCCTACAATTTTCCCAGACATGCCAATAGCCTCATGAATGCCTCCAAAGTGATAACCCCGAATAACATGTGACATCTAGGGATGCAGAGGTGACATCCAAGGCCCACCAAGGCCAATGTTCAGGTGGGAGGATCATGAAGCCCTAGGTATGGGTCTTCCACAGTGCCTCCAAAGGCAACATCCTTCCTTTTTCTAGTGCAAACCTTTAGTCTCTTCTTTCCCCTTGGATGAGGTTTCAATGTCCATTTGTGGGATTTGATCTCCCATGAAGGTATGAGATAATCATTCCCTCATGTGTACCTGTCCACCAGGAAAGGTCCTGTAGAGACAAAAAGTATTCCCTACATGGGTTCATAAGTAACAAGGATCATAGCATGTAAATCACATCCAATAATTAATTTACCTAGACATGTGCATAAAACCCCCCTTGACCCCAAAAAAATGCTCAAATATGGTATGCAATTCGACAAGTCACGTTTGGAAATGGTCTCAGGGTGTCCTATTGGGCTAATCCCCCCTAAGTTTGGGGTGTTTCCTAGGTGTATTTTGGTTCAAGTTATGGAAGTGTATGAGGTGGCATGGGGTTGACATTTGGGCATGGGGTGTATGTGATAATAGGGAAATGTAGAGTCCTACATGTGGGTGCCTTTATGGAGAGTGAGCTACACCTTGTCATGGATGCAATTGTTTCCTATCCCATTCATTTCCATTTATTATTACCTTTATTTATTTTGAGTTTTTTCTCTTGTGATAAAAGGGAATAGTTGAGGGCCACTGTCCTGGCTTGACAAACAAAGGTGATAGTGTTATCCACAAAAAAATTCACGGAAATGAGAAAGTTGGCTTGTAATGAGACCCCCTTTCTCTTGGCTATGCCACCAAGAGAGAATACCATGGTTTGGTGACCATATATGTGGTAATGTCATAACACTACATGTCCATGGTCATAATAGGCCTACTCGTGATGAGACCTCTTATCCATCAACTAGTACCTTGAGTGTTCATGTTATCTTGTGGGTCCCCTTTTGTTACTGACAATATTTTCACTAATTTCTCGAGGATCCATGGTAGAATCATATTGAAGGTTTCAAAATTGTCTTTTAACTCTTTCTAGGTACTTTTACCCTCTGGGTATTTATCCCCTTCTTCCCACGAGGTAAGGTACATCCCTTCCTATTGTATCCAATCCCAATGCCCAAAAAGAAATGGGAGATGGAAGGAATACATATAAAAAATGATAAGTATGGAGGGAACAAATGACGACGACCCTTCAAATATCCACTGAGTAGCAACCCATCCTAAAGGGAAATCAACTTAGTAGGGAATTATGTGACCCTCCCAGGTTTGAACAAGGAAAAGAGAATAATTTCCAAGAAAATGTCATGAAATGAAGAAGTATTCAAATACAACAGGTTCAAGTGCTTCAAAAATCACAATGATACATACCATAATACCGGGACTCATTACCTCATGGAGAAAGACCACTGCTACTTTAGGATGAGGCTACCGTGATGGACACTACTACTAGCAATATGTGAATTGTACTTGAATAAAAGAGGGGCCCTCTGGGGCCATGCCTAGGTCATTTGGCTCTCACCATTCCATTTCTAGAACCTGTGGGCCTAGAGACACGATATCCTTAGTTATCCCTAAGCTAGGGAATAACATATGGCTCAAACTCAAGAACATGTTCTCATTGTAGAGCACATGAGAATCTCAACATCTCTAGTATGAACTATTCATGCTAAATCTCAACAAAATATATTAGTCACATCTAGGGTGGTTGTTATTGGACAAATCGGTAGGTGCAGACACTAACAAATCTCCCTAGATCCACCTAGATCTAGAACAAAGCAGGATAGGACACGACTCTTTCCCTAAGTTGTAGTCATTGTATCTACTAATAAGAAGGAATGAGTGACATACCTTTATATCATTTCCTTAGGCCTCTGTTGTTCCCGCTTCGCTCCAGTGCTCTTGTGAAGTCAGGTCCAAGACAACACAAATGAACCAAAGTGAAGATAACAAAGTATATTCAATGTCAACCTATGCATATGATCAAGGAGTTATGCTATAAAATAAGAGTGATTTTATGCGAAAGGGACATGTCGTTGTATTATATTAAATGAAAGTAGAAGATACAACTTGATCGCCTTGATGTCGCAAGCTTCCTTTCAGTGACCCTTGGTTCCAACACACACACTTTCTCTGCACTTGCATGAAGAAGATCCAATACCTCTTAATAGACCAAATGGAGTCTTCAAGCTTCTGTCCAAGCAGGGTTCTTCACACAATTCTTTCACCAATTCTTCATTCAATATTGCTTAACCTTTTCCATGAGAAACCTTTCAATATATAGGATAAGGAGGGTTGGTTACATGGATGAGGATGATCCCACCAAATTTGAGAAGTCAGTAGGATGCCAACCATGCGAATGCCAATTCATTTTCTAGAAGATCCCCTTCTAGAACCTTCGTGACCTCTTCTCCTTTCCAAGCTTAAAAATAGGTTCACACCCTATCTATGGAGAATACTACAAACAGTTCGCACCCTAAGTGTGGGTGGCTTGCAAGAATGAGGGATTTTCACACCCTGTAACATAGGCAGCCTACGAACTCATCTTAAAAATGTGTTTTTTGGAAGAAGACAACAATCACTTTTCTCAGGAAAGAAGTCCTTGTGGGAGCCTGAATACAACACTATAGAGACATCACCAAAGTGACCAAAATAATGTGTAATGGAATGCCCCCTAAAGCATGAGGCTCGAATCTGTGACAACCGAAATACTTTGTAAACTACGTGTGTGTATCAGAACCCAGAAGCGCACCTAATCGGAAACCTGTAAAAAACCAAGCATCTGCAGAATATAATACCAGTTCTGAGGTAGGCAATCCCATGCTCAGAGCACAAATGAATGGAATCACAAACGTAATTCATGGCCACCAATTATACACTGTGGATCCATGCCGTCAATGTTAATACTGAGAGGGGGGTGAATCAATGTCAAGTACAATTTAAAACCTTTTTCAACTTATACTTAAACCATTCAAATATATCCAATGAGAAATGAACAATAGTATAAGAGTTGCACCAATACACCACAATACACCATGCACAATATATGAGAAATAATCAATAGTTATTGTTTAAGGGAAGTAATGACTTCCAAAGGTAGCTACAACTTCCAAATGTAAAGGTTGGGATAAAACTCCAAGAGAAAGATACAATCCTCCAATATCAAGAGAGAGTTTAACTCTCCATCCTTTCCCCTTCCTTCCACCAAAGAGTATATGAGAGATAATAAAACTTTACATTAAATCATCACCATCAACCGATCATCACATAGAACCTGATAATGCTTCCTGAGAGTTCTTCAATTTCTGCAATTCTTCAATTCTTGGAGTACCCTGATCCTATAGATAATATTACTCAATGTATTCTCTGAAACTTCTCCAAGTTTCACTCCTTGAATCCTCCCCAAAAAGAGGTTATAGAAAGAATGGTAGACTTTATTCAATTCTGGTCTATTCAGGAGAGTGAACTTGCATAGAATTCCCCGCGCTCAATAATTAACATCCGATTCTGAAACTCGCACAAAAGAAACTACCATCCGTACTCTTTCCAATGAAATTTGTCCCACTTCATTTGGATTCTCGATGAAGAAGGTATGATTGTTTTACCTGGAACACTTGTTTATCGACTAGCTTCAGGACTGGTCACACACCCTATCTTCCATAGAGTGTATCTCCATCATTATAACGAATCAAGAGTTGAAATTTTTACGAGAGGTACCTTGAAATGTCTTCTCAATAACATAGCAATTTCACCATCTGAATCGTTCTAAAACAAAATTTATAGCAAAAATTGTAATGACTGGTTTAAATTAACCTCTAGTAATTCTACCAAATGTACAGTAATTTCTACTAGGTTTATAGAATAAGAATAATACCAAATTTTCTCAACACTTACGCAAGTAAAACTTATCAATGAGTAATAAATCTAATTAAACAATGCATAAATTTGATTGAAATACCATAAATCTAATGCTAATTATCCTTTTGTTGTCTGCAGCTTGCTTCCTTCCCGCCTCTTTAGAACACTTACCCAAAACCGACCTCCCTGCCGACTAGTTAGCTCCTAGCCCTAGGATATAAACGAATATCCTAGCCCTCCATGCCCAAAACCCCTAGCAACCCCGGTCCACTGTGTCAATGCAAATCACAAAATTCCTCCCTCTCTGCAATACTCAGAGTTCCCCAAAAATCCATGGCCAACTTCCCGTAGCATGATCCTCCCCTCCAACTCCACTCCTTCCTTATTCCTCCTTCACCGACACTCTCCCCCCATTAACTTCCTACCTAACTCCTTTATTACCCCTTATCCTCCCGTCGTTAATACCCTTATCCTTCCATTATTACTTATCCTAAAGTATTTAATATGTTATCCCTTGTGGGATACGTAACCTAATTTAATATTATATCTTATTATCCACCATTAATTTAATACTTTATTAATTAATGAGTTAATTAATAATTAAATCAATCATTAACCATCATGAACAACTATTTAATAATAATTAATTAGAAATGTTATTTTAAGACATAAATATAGTTTAGTTAATATTTTAGGATTATATTATTAAATTAATTATACTTAATAATCAAGGGTCATTACAAAAATGGTAAGATGACCTGAAAATAACATACCTTAGAACACATCACCAAAAGACTTCATCCTCCCTTGAAATCTGGCCTTATTTTCTTCTTATCTCCTCTAAAATTTGACTTGTATCAAATGAATGTATAATGATGTTTATTTATACCATTTATGTCACTTCCTTTTAACATTAGGGCCGACCTGACACTTTCTTATTTTGTAATTCCTTTCTTTAATGATCTTCAGGGCCTACATGTACTTCCTTCTTCAATTCACTTTGTCATCTTCAAAAATTCATTTCTCCTCAACCATGAGGATCCACGTGACCTGCCACATACCACTGGAAACAACATGATGTATACTATCCATCCATGGGTGTTGTATCTACATGTGCATTTCCCTTCATGTCTAAATACCTTCATCAATCTTGCGGTCCAAAACCCATGACTAGGGTTGACATCAATGACAACAACCAATCTTCCGACAATATCCCCCTTTGTCATTGATGGCAACACTCATTCTCCCTCTATCATCATGATCCCAATTTCTCTCCCCCTTTGACATCAATGGCAAAGGGTATGGATTCTCCCCCTAAGTTTAATGGCAAAAGGTAACCTTCTTCTTTGGGTCTGCTCCCCCTAAACATGTGGCACTCAATA
This sequence comes from Picea engelmannii, assembly GCA_009831015.1. Taxonomy (NCBI): domain Eukaryota; kingdom Viridiplantae; phylum Streptophyta; class Pinopsida; order Pinales; family Pinaceae; genus Picea; species Picea engelmannii. The sequence continues at coordinate 953,892 of ML780050.1, forward strand.
ATACTTCATCCTTATTTTTGGTCTTTGGGACTTTTTCTTCCTTGGAATCCTTTTGTGTGGCTTCTGTCTTCTCTCTCTTCTTCATGTCTAGGATGTATATGTTGTTTGGTGTTCTTGTTGCAGTTGCAACCAATCTTCCTGAGTTATTTTCTCTGATTTTACATTTTTGGGAGTCAAACGTAAGAGTGTATCCTTGATCACATATTTTGTTGACACTGAGGAGATTATGCTTCAAATCTTCAACCAATAGGACTTTTCATGCTTTTACATTTTCACTTCCAAGATTTACAGTTCCTTTTCCAAGTATTTTGGTAGATGAGTCATCTCCAAATGCAACATTTCCACCCTTTTTCTTCAGGCTGACACATTTGCTTTGATTTCCAGTCATATGAGATAATCACCCACTGTCTATGAACCATTCATCTTCTTCTTTGCATTCTTTAGCGACTAATGCTATTCGAAAATTTTCATTGTGTGAAATTTCTTTCCTTTTCCATGTTGTAGTTGGTATGCAGACATTTGGCATATGATTATCTTCCTTCATCTCTCTCCAATATCCTGCTTTGTGACCAAGATTATTTCACTTGTAACATACAATATTTTGGTCCATTAATGGGTCAAATGGATTATAATTTCTGTTGAAAGGTCTACGAACATTTTCATATCTACTATTTTCACCATTCATGTAGATTTCATAGTTATTCCTTTCATTGATTCTACAATTGATTGCCTTGTGTCCAAAATTTTCACAAGTATAACAATGTCCAAGAAATAAATTTTGATACCTGGGCGTAAGTGATCTTCTTTGTGGTGTGGTCCATCCGGGTTCACGATCTATTCTTTTGTAGTTTCCTTCATAATGATTTCTATCATACCTGATGGGAGAGGATCTTCTTGATGTCTCATTCCTTCTGAATTCTAGTTTTCTATCTTGTTGTTCAACTTGTTCTGGAGTGTTGGTTTCATCATTTTCAACTTCCTTCTCTTGTTTTGTTGTCTTCAAACTGTCATT